>PNEQ01095264.1:0-13579 GCA_003012365.1 Medauroidea extradentata | reverse complement strand
GGGGGGGAAATTGAGTCGCGAGGTTTCGGGGAAAACTCTGGACGCGGCTTTCAGGGGGCCAATGCTACTGCGCCCTGGCGCCTGCTGTTGGTAATGCGGGGCGTCGGGGAGGCGTAGCGGCGCCCTCTGCCTCCTGCGATTGACTGCGCCGCTTGGAAGGCGTCGACTATCCCAGTCGGTGAGCTGCGGGATGACGCAAGGGGCGTATTGGCGCCCTCCGTCGCTGCTATCGGTCGATGCCACTTGGAGGCGCCGGCGATCCCAGGCCGGCGAGCTAACCAATGACGAAAATCCCCGACGTTGCTGGGAAGGCCAGAAGGGCCGCAAGAGAGTTAGCTGTGATTATCCTTTGGCCTCGGGGCGAGAGGTCGCGGGATGGAGTCTGGAAAAGTGACAGGTGGGATTTGGAAAATAAACCAGGAGGGAAAAGAGCGAAGCAGACAAACATAGTTAAGGTGGAGCTGTGTTTATTATAAATAATGCTCAGCCCCAGCCTGTACCCAAGGTAGCTTCCCCTGTCAACAGTTTCCCACTGCCACCTAACACAAAGCGAGACTCGGCGAAAAGGGCGAGGGCTGCCCTACACGATTGTGCGGTAAACTAGGCGTGAACTCGGACCTCGCACTGTACTGCGTGAGCGGGTGACGGCGGCCGCTGGAAGGCTGCGAGTCGCTGCAATAGCTGGCGGAACTGCCGCCCGATTCTGCTCTCGGCACGCCTTATATACCCTGCTAGCAGGGCGAGCGGGGGAAGGAAGGAGTGGCGGTGATAGCTTATCTGCGCAGTCCGGGGCCGGGAGGCGCAGGATGGTACGCTCGCTCCAGGGCCGCAAGATGCTCAGAGGGGTGGGTATGCCTCCCACGCACTGCGGTGCGTGGCGGGTTGCCTGCTTACAGGCGGCGGCAGCGCGTCTGGCGGCCGGGCGGCAGGGCTTGTGACGTCATAAAGGAAAGGGGGAAGGGTGGTCGGCAGGACCGTGAGGAGGCTATATAGAAGCGATGCGTCCACGGCGCGTCAACTCCCAAATATTTATATCTGTTCACCTCTC
The DNA here is from genome assembly GCA_003012365.1 of Medauroidea extradentata. NCBI lineage: Eukaryota > Metazoa > Arthropoda > Insecta > Phasmatodea > Phasmatidae > Medauroidea > Medauroidea extradentata. The sequence goes on along the minus strand of PNEQ01095264.1, from coordinate 12,531 downwards.
GAATCTCCTATCCTCCCCATCATCTATATGTCTCTCTGACTACCTCTCTTTTCTGTGTAAATCTCAAAATTTTAGTTTTATTTACGTTAATTTTCATTTCATTTTCCTTCGTCCACTGTTCCAATTTATGTCCTCCTGCAGACCCCCACCCTCTCCAATCAGGGCTGCCAATAAAAATGAAGCAGAACTGCAGACGTGTACGTGAGTCACTGAAATCAACTGGCGCGAAATCTTTACGTGAAACTAGTATGTCTATAAATACGCTATTGATAGAAATATTATTAATTTTTAAGATAAATGTTTAGCCGATTTGTAAATTATTTTACATAAATCTCGAGTTTGGCCTTGGATCCAAAGACACTTTACTGAAACTGGTCAAGGAACTAGGAGTAAGGGAGGTGTACAGCAGGCGCCAGCAGATGATATCTCGTCTGCCTTCGCGCATGACATCAGCTGCACCGGCCAGCCCCGCAGCCTGCTCGTGTGGCTCCGAGGTCAATAAAATACGTACCGCTGTCGTAAATGAACGGTTAAATGATACAAGAATAACTTAAAATACAGTGTACGATGTTTTAAAACCCCCCCTTGCATCTAATTAAAAGTCGGTTATATTGAAAACACCAGCTAGAATACAAACTATCAACGGTAAAATTAAAGCAAGCATACATCTAAAAATATGCGAAAGGCATTTATATACATTATTGAAAATGAAATTGATGTTTTTTTGCTACTATGATACATTTAATGTGTTTGTAAACGACATCACAAAATAAAAGAAGAAAAAGATAACAGTAAAAATTCTAACTCTTTGCAACCATCTCTCAGTGCTAACTTTAGTATTCTAATAACAACATACTATTTAATTAGGAAATTAAATTGTCACTTTTCAAACCGTAATAAATATATACTTTTTAAAGGAAATTGTAAATAATTAATCTACTTGTTATTTGTAAGGCTATTTTCACAATAATGCTACAGGAAGTATATTTGATTTTGCCTAAAATGAAATGCTGCTCTGGGAACGTTTTATATTCGCTTGGAAGTTAATTAATTATCTCTAATGTTTACATAGATAAAGGCAGGAATGGGGATAACATGGTTTATTTCCTTTATTTAACCAACTGAAACTTTTCGTTGAGATTTAAGCATGGATTTTATTACAGAAATTCAACTTATAAGGAAAATTTAACTTAGTCGCAAATAAATTTGTATCAAGGATAGTTCATCGTTATGTGGACACCTAATGGTGTATCCTTTGAGCGAATCGAAAGAAACAGACTTTTTGCAAAGTATGTTCGTGAAACTAGATTCTTTTTACAAGGAGTATTAAGCACCAGAGATTCTAGATTCTAGGAAGATAAGTAATATGCCCTTCAGAAACCAGCCACAATGTGAAACCAATTTTTCTACGATAAAATAGTTTTGAAAGTTTTTTTTACTTCTGTCATGTAAATTTTTCATAAGACAGCATTAAATCACATTCATATTACATAATAGTTATATCATTATTTTGGATTTGTGTTGTGTTAGCATGCCCGAAAGCAAGTGGTAAGCGTATATGTTTTTACGAGCTGGACATGTTTGTTTTATGTGGCAAAATGTGTTGTCAAAAGTTTGTATATTAGAGAGAAACATACAGAGTAGGAAGTATGACGTTATAAATTTGTGTTATAAACTGATATACCATAACTAGGGCCCTATTTTGTGGTGAAAAGTATTTTGCCCCAGTTTGTTTCAGTGACTCACGTGCACACCTGCAGTTTTGCTTCATGGTCAGTGATTGTTTTTAACACTCACGCGTCTTGTGGTTCTATAGAAATGTACGGAGGAGCTGTGAACTACCCATTTTACTAACTCCTGAGGTCAACTGATAAACTGCAGTTTTGTTGTTCATACAACAATAATCGTACAACAAAAATTCGTCCTTGGAGCGTACAGTTAAAGAATTGAGCAACGTCCATCTTACTTAATATATTTTACAAGCAGTCAAGTGACAAAGAATCATTCACTAACACACTGCATCATTACACGAAAAAAACAAGAATAAATATATTCTTCTCACAAATGTATAACATGACTGTAGGCTTGAAATAAAATAAAATAAAATAAAAAATTAGCAACATGTCAAGTAACTTCTTAGAAAACTTTAATCAATAAAATATAGCAAGTAAATATTACATTTTACAGCATTACATGAACTGCTTTATAAGAAAACATTGCATTTTCTAATAAAAAGAAAACATTATGTATGAGTATTATGTTAGTGCCCAAGTCCTCATAGCTAACACAGTAAAACATTGTCCTCACAGCGACTGTTTACTGCAATATGCACTGTGTCAAATAGTCCACTCAAGATATTAAGAGGACTACACTGTGTATGTGTATAATTGTCAGTGCGCACATCCTCATAGCAACCACAATAAAGCACATTGTGCTTGCATGCAATGAAACTTAATTTTGACCACTTTATGAATGCCTTGAATTGGAATTACTATACACTACCTGAATAATTAATAAACTTCCGGTGCCATACTTATGCTTCCATATTTTGATTTTTTTTTTTTTTTTTATGTATCAACATGCGTGCTAACCATAAGTATTTTATTTTGGTGAAATTTTTGTGAGAGTGGATAAATAAACTGTATTCAGTTGGGATCATGTATTGAAAATCGTATTTTGTCGAAATACAGTGCCACTTGGCACTACCTTTTTATTTAATTTTTTTATCTTAGTTTGCTTTACTAGTAGTAGTTCAGTAAGGTATTTTATTTTGGCAAAGTCTCGTTTCTCCTTTTAATTATTCCAACTGTTTTTTTTAATCCCTCTTAATGTTGAATATCAGTAGAATACTATAATATTGTAACTTTTTTGTTTTAATATCTTTTCATGTAATGGCTGCTTTGCCCATATTCTAAGGTAGGGCTCTATACAAGTTTGTGTTCTTTGTGTTTGTTTTGCGCTACACTAGGTTGCAGCTGTGTATACATTTGAGAACTTTACAAGAACCACAGCCATGTTTGTTGGATATACCAACATTTTGTGCTATTTGTTTTATCAGCTCTTGGCAAGATATTATGCTGAAAATTCTAGTATTATTGTTCTACAGTAGAACCCTGAAATAATGTTTCTCAAGGGACCAAAAAATGTTTACATAATAAATGGGAAAACATTGTAAGAGGGTAAATTCCTATTACAAATCAGTTTTAGGGACCAAGTGAAGGTAGCATTATAACCAGGAAAACATAAGTGGGAACACTACAAGAGGGTTCTACTGTATTAATTTGTAAATGCATTACTTTCATTATTACTAATTATAAATTCTAAACATGTAAGTTTTATAACTGCAAACGAGTTTGACAGTTGTCGATACTATAGATCTCGGTGCGCTTGTGATATGCTGAGTTGACCTTGTTCCCTTTCATCTCTATATAATGTAACAACCTTGACGTGTTTTTCTTTTTGTTCTTACTTTTCGCATGAAAATGCGAAAACTTGGTTGAATCCGCCTTTGGATGAGTTTTTACTATGTTTTTATCGTTCTGCGTTCTATTTGGGTTGTATTTTTCTCTCTTCTCATGCTATTTTTATCATTTGTACAGCGATCTGTGCCCCTGGATAGTCTGTCTGTGGTTTCTCTGGTGCCTTGGTCTAATTATATGTACCATTAGACTGTGCGGTCTCGATTCCCGCCTCGCCCCTCTCCTTAACTTTGAATTTGTGATTATTGGAGAAGAGTGGAGGAAGGGGAAGGTGAGGGAGGATGGTGGAGAGAGGGAATGCTGTGGAAGGTGGGTCATTCGGTGCTGGACGACGAGACCAATCACTAGTGGCTATGTACGTCGACGAGTGGCTGATGCGAGCTTCTAGGCGTCTGCCTAAGTATTTTATTTAAAGACTATCCTTGTCTGCACTTATGAAGAGGACGTTTTCGAGCTTGGATTGCTTCTATGCCTTGCTGCTAGAATATGTACTTTGTTGTCTCGGGAGAGGCGTTTCTGTTTGGAGCCTAGTGATCTACAAAGGCTGGTCTCCATGGATATAGAAGGTGAATGGTAACCTTCCAGGGCGACGAACAAGGTAAGAAGAACATATATTGTTTGTGCTGCGGTTCAAGAAACTTTACGGTGATCAATATCCTTGGACACATGGACACATACGTTCATCCCGGTGCATTTAACCATCCTAGTTTTCTCTCGGAGGCCTCCTACGTTTTGAACTTTATAGAACTTTGTAAATTCCGTGTTCCGTTTCGCTAGTGGGGTAGTCCTGCTCTCCTATACTTGAATATGTATGTAGGGTTAGGTGATGGAGTGATTGTTTATGGACGTTGTATGCACTCTTATATTGGACCTTATTCGATATTTGGACGTTTGTTGGTCTCGTTGAGATGTATTGTGTATATATCGTTAAGAGATTATGTCATTGAGTGTATCCTTGTGTTCATATGATCTTGTGTAGTTAGTTATTTGGAATTAAATTACAGAGTATGAAAAGCGGCTATCTATTTTTACTGTATTCGGAGTCAGGATCATAAGGGTTTCAGGTCCACGCTACCGGGCTTGATGTGAACTGATTACAAGCTAATTAGTTGTATGCTGACGTGATGGCCTAGTTTTCTCCTCAGCTGTCCTTGGAGGACTTGACGCCCACGTTTGAATTTCAGGAAATTTTTTTTTCCTTTCTCGCCTTTGGCCTTCGCCACCATGCACCATGTTACGGCCACGCTGAGATCTATTTTTTGGACTTAACTACCTGGAAATTGTGATAAAATAATTTTTTTCAACTTAGCCTAGAAATTGTGTTAAAATAATCAAGGATTTTAACTTAATATTTTTTTAAAAAACAAAAATGTTCTGAATTTTTTTTATTGCAATATGTAACAGCAAGGTGTATTTTAACTTACCTAAAGTATTCGGGGTGCGCCAATCTGTCAGTTCTTTTATGCTATCAAACTAAATTTTTCAAGTAACTTAAATAAATATAAAAAAAAACTTAAACAATTTTTTTGTTAAGTGGTGTGATGTTATAAAGAATTTAATACTCATGTCTTATCACTATAATGTTGTTACATGTTACCGAGATTTAAAAAAAAATTTTTTAATATATATATATATATATATATGAGTATATATGTTGACAACTTGAATTTCTTTTTAACTATTTTTTTTATATTGAATTATATGAATATTTAACCTTCTGGAATATAATTTGTGTTTCTCCACTTTTTTTAATGTTAATTTGTAGTCCTGCGACCACACCTTTTGAATAATTAATAGGAGAGAATTATGAGCCTCTGCCCTTTTTTGCTCTCAACTATTGTTGGAAAATTTGCACACCAGTTGGAACCAGGTCCACGTCCGGGTTGGCTGCCTGCCTGCCCAGTGTGTTACTGAGTCCTGCTTATTCTGCATCTTGACCCAGAATGGTAGGCCTAAATTAGTTCATCTTGGGTAGGCGGTGCGCACAGCTCAATACTGTGCAGAATTTTGCCAGTGTGGCAATGTGGAACTGCCGCTCCTACTTAAAATGACCAATCACAAGACATATTGATGGAGCTTTGTTCGTTTTGACCATTCACATTTAATACACGAGCTGGCAGTGTTGTTCATTTTAGTCATCCTGCAAGACAGTTGTTCTTTCCTTACATTTTGCTGTGCTTTAGCAAGTGAAAATGGCATAAAAAACTAATGAAGAACACAGAGTAAATAAATTATTGAATATTACACCTAATATACATAGGCCTGTAATTTTAGGCAGTCTGCTTTATATTAGCAGAGAGACTAACCATGGTAAACTATTGTGTTATTATTGCCATCCCACATTTCATCATATATCAGTATAAAAATTGCTTGTTTGTGTAAACATGCTACAATTAATGGTTATGACAATTTTTTGTGTTACTATAGTATAAAATCTCGGAATGGGATTCTACAGTATTTTTAGTAGAAATATTTTTAACATTGATATCCTGAATGAACCAATACAAAGTTAAGTTTAAACATTATGGTAATGTAAATTTAAATACACTTTATATCTGATTATACTTTTTGTTGTATTCTGTCTGTAAAACATTTTTCATTTTACCAGAGTCATTCTTAAAATTTTAAAGATGTGGAACTGTTACAATGAAGAGTAAACTGCATGCCTGCTAGAGTGTGTAATTTGTTCTGATGTGTATCTGTTGTGGCTGTTGACCGTATGTGTGCATTATTGCGCGCGCGTGTGTGTGTATACTTGTTTGTGTGACTTGAAAATTGCTGGGTGCCTAAAATCCTTAACTATAACATTTTACTATATTTTTTATTTATTCTTATTGAGTGGAATTTGCATTATTGCTAATGCCGTCAATGTGAATGAAGGTGCTACATCTAAAATTTTAACAGTTTAATAAAAAAAATTTTATTTGTATTTTAAATATGATTAAATGGTACAACAAGAACTGCTTACAAAAATTGCTTATGTTTATTGTACAATACAGTATATCATAAACATATCAAAATATTTCCAAATACAAACCCATACTGTTAAATTAAAAAAGTAAGAAATATGCATTCATAACTTGGGAGGTTGGGTAAAAAAAAGTTATTGTGGTACTTTACCAACAACTATGTAGCATAAAAAAGCTGACATTGCCAAATGAGGCAGTTAGAGGCGTAGGAGGACGACTTTAATGGGGATGGGGAACTAAGGTACATACCTATAGGAGCACACAGGGCTCAAGGGGCATATGGAGCATATAGGTATACTAGCAAGGAATAGTGGACTACGGTGGGCATAGTGGGCTTCAATGGGTTTACGAGGCTTCCAGGTACCTGCAGACACATATGGAGCTTACAGGTTTTGCGGGGCATAGCGGGCATCAAGGAGTATGTGGTGCTTTCAAGATGTATAGTAGGCTTCAAGGGCTTACAGGTTACTGTTAGATTATTTGAAAGTGTGAAAAGAACTATAATATAAAAAGCCAGCATAAGCACACTGGTGGAAGATAGCTGCCCACATGAGCAGTAAGAATGGTTGCCGTCATTCTGTGATGTGGCCTCCTCTACCCTTTCTGTCATTGTATGTCCACTACCAAGTTTGTTTAATAATTTGTTTGTGGAGAATTTTATTAGCCTTTTTTTTTTGCAATTATGTATTTATAAGCTAATAATAAGGAATTTAAGTTTGTGTTTTTTTTTTATAATGGCTCTTTGTGGACTATGCAGTTTGAGTTTATTTGAAATAATTTGCTGATATTTTTTTTTTTTTTTGCTTTCACAGAGAAGCTGCAAAGTGAGTATGGCATTTTATTGTGCAGATATTCTGAAACCTTTTCATCTATAACTTAGTAATTACTTTCATCAATATATATTTGTACATATGTGGTTTAATTTGCCCTCAAACCATAATGCAATACATAATTAGTTATGTGATATTCTAAATACAAAATTAGTTTTTGTTCACTAAGCTATGAATCTAAGGCATTAAGGGTTGTGACCATGTGATTTGTACAACAGGAATGCGGAGAAACAGTTTGTGGCGGAAGCAGGGGAGATAGAGCCAGGTACAGAGTGGGAGCGGATTGCCAAGCTTTGCGACTTCAACCCCAAGTCAAGCAAAACAAGCCGTGATGTGTCACGCATGCGCTCCATCATCTTGCAGTTGAAGCAGTCGCCCCCCGTGAAGAATGCCTGAAGGCCGTGCTATGCCGGCAGGTTGCATTCCCTCGACCGGACCCACCTCGTCACAAACTGTGATGAATTGGCATCGGCAGAGCAGAGTCAACGTACAGAAGTTGAATGCTGTACAGAACATTTATTGAACGTAGAAGTTGTGGATTGTCCTTGTTTTCGAAATATTAATGATATATATTCTTTGTTAAAGTTCACTCCAGAATATTTGCACGCAGGCTCTAACTGTCTGTTTTGTAGAGTTGTTTTGGAATGGTGTTTGTACACCATTTCCTATTTATAACCTGTATTGTTGATTGTAGGAACGTGATTACATTGTATTGTTACTTTAAAATGTGTGTGCCAGGCAGTCATTATTTTGTATCAATATTTGACAGATATGTTAATGAGAACACTTGTATTATAATAAATTAAATTCTTTGCAAACTGGTGTGACCACGTTACGATTGGATTTAGAGTTGGTTATAGTTTCTGAAGCTAACTCATTAACTGTAAGCTAATCTGTATAGGGAATGTATAAAGTTCATGTTAAATACAGTTAATTTAAAGGCTGTGTTTTTTATTTATAAGTGGTTGATTTCTTAGTATGCCTGCATGAAAACAATTACTATATCTTAAGTCCTTGATATCGTAACTATAAACTATTACCGTACAGTCGAACCCCACAACTAAGACACTCGGTGGATATTCCAACACAAATACGAAAGTATTCTTTATCCCTGTCAAAAAATGGAAAGTAAAATTTTTTTAATTGAGATAAAAAAAAATGCGAGATACAATCAAAAAATGTTACTTAAAAATTTTGATGTGGTAGTGGTTACTGTCAATCTATGGGCCATAGCTGTAAAAATAAAATTTATAAGAAGTTCCGACAAACGACTGCTATAACACACTTGCAACGAAAGTCCGTTGAGTAGGCGACGTGCCCGGTGAGTTGGACCACGTGCACGTTGTTAAGACTCCCATCTTTCTCTCCTTCCACTTCTTCCTTTTCGCTCACTCACACCACATGCATTTATATGTGCCTTGAATTGTGACCAGGAATGGGACGTATAATGCGTAAAACGTAAAAAACTTAATATACGTATGTATATTACTGTATAATACACACGTATTATACACACGTATTATACACACGTATTATACACAGAGGTTTTATACATTTGCTAGGCTAATTATGAATACTAGTACTGTAAAGATTTATAAAAAAATTTTTAAAGTATTAGTTATCAGACTGTTAAGTCATTTGGTGAAATTTATTTTCTCTTGTACTTTCTCTGTTTCTCCCCCCCCCCCCCCCCCCCCCATCCTTCCTCTTTTGAGATTACACTGGTTTGTAACAATAATACTGCACAAGAAGTAGGAAGCGTACATAATTTTGCAATGTACAACATTAATAAAAAAATTAAGCTACAAAAACTTAAGGTACCTATCACATACATGATCTATAAAAAAAATATTTAAAACCACTATACATGTAAAAAGTTAAAAAGTAGTGTTCATACAGGATACATTTAAATATGGATATGAATTTAAAAATATTGACAAATACTGTAATAGAGTACTGTAAGTCTGTGATAATGTACAGGGAAGCATGCCTTCCCTTCTTAAACTGCTTCCCACATGACTTTGCTTAGAGGCATAGCAAGCTGGCGGCCACTGTAGATGTCATTAGCTTTTATAATATTAAAACGTCGAAAAAAATCTTATGATTTACACATGTACGAAGTTAAAATTTTAAGAAATAAAATTAATGTAATAATTTATAAACTTGGAAAAATACTATGGTTTTGCTTTCTATTCTATTAGAATATACATTTGAATATTATCAACAATACTAAGAGTACTAAGAACATTTAGTTATGGTAGTGATACATTAAGGGCCGTATCTATAAACATTCATCTGGCAGCTTGTCAACTATTGGCATCCTATAAATGACTTTCGTGAGCTTGCCAGCTGAAAGAGCTTCCACATCCACTCAAAGTGTAAATATGGCAACATAGCACCATTTTTCTTCCATTGGATAGTATGCCTCCTGTAGTTTTTGATCGCTTTTTCTGACATTTCACATTTTTGTTAATATCTGAGTTGATGTTATTGTCTTAGGATTTAGGTTAGGTAGGTAAAAGTAATATTTTTTGTGGAGGTTAAATATGGTTAAAGTAGTATTTGTGAGGAGTTTTTTCAGTGAGCATAATATTGTGTTTGCATGAAGAACAGTACAAAGTTTACAAATGCTTAAAACCAATGTTTGTATTTTTCAATAATGAAATACATGAAATGGAAAATAAAAAAACTATGGAATAACCTGACACAAGTCAATTGATGAAAGTATGAGAACATTTTAAAATTTAATAGTTTATTTTTACATCTGACATAATTATCGAAAGAAACTATATTAACATCATAAACACTCAGATAAAATGTGTACATACAGAAAATGTTTTCGTTAATGTGTTTACTGTCATGTTTGCACAATGCTGTTATTATTTCTACGCAAAATTCTCTTATTTTCGAAGCAAAGGTACAATAATTGCAAGCATATACATGTGCAGTAACAATTTTAGTTTGTGAAAAGTCTCACTTTGTAGCAAACCCTCCACGTAATATTGCATGATATAAACGTATCTGGTATACTGAACAGTATCTTCTCTTTATTGAAGACTTTAAAATATGTAATTTCTAAACTCGTTCCAATCAAGAATATCTTTTAATGAAAATGTTGCATTTTAGTGTGTAATGAGTATAGTTTGACAGGTTATTCCAAGAGAAGCTCTGCCGCTGTTGTTATAACGACACAATGAAAACCGCTGAACAGGCTTTCGAATTACCATCTGACCACATTTACCTGAAAGTAGATGGCTCTTTGCTTCCAGGCAGTCAACCAACCAACGAAAGAAGTTTATATTGTGCGTTTCGGCCGGAAGAGACTTTCGGTGATATAACAACCGAAAACTGTTGATAGATACGGCCCTCAGGGTCCATTTTCTATTACTTCTATTACTGTATTCATCACTGGAAGATTTATTTTCCTTGAACTTCAACTAATAGTAGACTTGAACTAGTTTCTTTGATCTTTCTGGTGCTAGACGGTTAAATGTTCTGGTGTGCGCATAGCTCCAGTTAGAAAAAGCTCTCCAGTTGTTTTGACAAAGCAGGAATATCAGCTTCAATTTTATTCTGGGAGTAACTTTATTTTTCTGGAAGCCAAAGACCAAAATGCTTTTGCAGAAAGACCCTCTTTTGTGTGTGATCTCTAAATGTGCTAGTCTTATCTAACAAAGCTTGGAGGCTGTTAAGCCCATTACTATCCAGTGGGGAGAGGAAGAATTTTTGGAGATCATTTTTTTGATCTTCATTTAGTCTTTTCCCTTCATATTGAGAATGCAAAAAATTTGCCGCGATACAATAAACATTCAGAGCATATTTTCATCTGTCTGCTAAGTGCGTCTTTGCTTCATCATAGCCTTCCGAAAGTTCCAAATTGAGCCACTCTTCAACGGCATCAGCGATATTCGCTGTAGAAGACTGACACTTGTTGATCAAATTGCAAACTGGATTGAAAAGTTATATAAAAATCTTCTACATTTTTCACAAACTTATTATTAAGTAAGCTAAAAATGTGTGGTTTCGCTTTTACGGTATTTGCAGCTACAACTTTTTTCATGTATTGTAGATTCTTCATTAAGTTGACAAAGACGTCACGATGACTACACCACCTAGTTTCACAAGCCAGTGTAATTGCTCTTAAACCTTGCTTCAAAATGTGATGCTCTGCATTAGGACAACTAAAAACGTTCAGAACTTCTCCAAAATGATTGGCAACTTGTGTGGGAATTATGTCCTTGGCTAGTGGTTGACCTGTATGAGAGTTGCATGTCAAATGCCATTCTTTCACAGAATGCCCATACACTTCATGTTTGATGCATTGTCACTCACAATAGCATAGATTTTTGTAGCATTTTTTTCGTGTGCTTTGATCTTACCTGTTTCAACTAACTCATCCAGTTTATCTCCAGTTTCCTTTTCACCAGAGAAATCAAAGTGAAGAACGCATGTTACATTCTTGGTGTTTGGAATTGAGTTTTGCAACCCATCAATTAGCAATACTGAGTTAGGTTCAAATTTAAAATGAGCACAAAATTTATCATACAGTTCATCTAAAATGTGTGTTGAGAGTTTTCGGGATGGTGGGTGGTAAGCTGGTCTCGGAGCAATACAAAACTCCCGGAAGTGCTGATATTCTAGAACTGAAAATGTTATATTGCAGCCAAAACAAATTTTTCCCAAGTTTTAAGTCGCAATGGGGTTTTTTTTTTTTGCAGCTGAAATTGTATCATGGAATTTATCCAGTGTGTGCTGAGTGGACTTTGCAACTTGTTCAGTTGGTTTTGCTTCAAGAGTTATAGCTGAATGGATAGAAATGCTGCAGTCTATAACATATTTGTGACATTTTTGACGTGACGTCTTATAATTCGATAGAGCCGGCTGCACGCACGAAAAAACATGACTCATGCGGCGTTACCTCGCTCTGAGGCGTTCCATGTAAGGCTTGAAGTGCAAGCGAGAGCGCGGAACGAGCGACAAAGAAGTACAATCGGCCTTTGCGTTCGGCAACGTTTGACATCCGTCTCTCTCCTACTTGAGTGAGCGATGCGTCTGCGTGGAGTAAAAACTATTAAATTGTAAAAAAAAAATTGACATAATTGTATTTATGCGTACAAATAAATATAACTTGATCAATTTCATTGTGATTTCCAATTACTTCCTTCTCTATATACATCCAAATCTGTTAAACAAATGAAATTAAAATTTTCTTTTGAAAAATGATACCATTCCATCAGTATTTTCTTAACACGT
>PNEQ01095263.1:0-30784 GCA_003012365.1 Medauroidea extradentata | reverse complement strand
ACAAAATAAATACTCATTTGGAAATAAGTATGGTTGTTCCCTGAGATGTTATAGCACTTTTATGAAAAACAATAAAATTGATACAATTTGTCTCTGAAGTGTTAAATTATTTGCTCAGAAACTACTCATCTGATTGTTTTGCAAATTTGATACACAAAACATATAGGCTTGGGCTGTTTTATATTAGCCCCGCAAGCTGGTGATGTGTTTACAACCAGAGTTATAGCAGCATTTCACAATAGCCCCAAGCAAGGGGCTATTATGAAACATGCTTTTTATTTTTTAACTTTATTATGGGTTGATAACAAATTTTTTTTCCACCGTAGGCTAAACAAGAACACTGAGTCACGTGCCCTGTATTTTTTATGTTCACACAGAATAAAAATTTTTAAAGTTATGGTAAAAGATTACTTTTTCATTTCACATTAGCCCCACCTGACCCTAAATAAAAAATAAATTACTGATTTGATTAAAATTGCTATGATGACAGAATGTTACTTCGATAAGGTTTTTGGGACTTAAACTTGATAATAAATTAAATCAGTAAGCCCATGTAGGCTACACTTAAGCTTACCAAAAAAAAAACAGTTCAGCATGTTGCACGTTATATTTTTATTTTATATTTATATTTATTAAATACATCCAGTAGAGCCATGATTACACAGTCAATGGCTGTAGGAAAGTCACAATAAAATATGCATATACTGTATACATAAGTTAAGACATTTTTAACACAAACAATTTTTGTTACGACATCTTCATAATAGGCCTACTAAATAGACTCCAAGTACAATTATTGACTGCCAAAATTATAAATAATTTAAACATTTTACTTATATTCTAAATATTCATTTAATGTATAAAAATAATTGTTAAAAAATAATAATTTTTCAATTTAATTTTAAAACTCTTACAATCACTGTTTTTTTTTTTTTTTTTTTAATTTTACATAATTTTTGAGGGAGCTGTCCCCCCCCCCCAACCCTCCCCATCACCCCACCAGGCATGTTCATGATTATAACGGTGTATTTCAAAGTTCTTCGGGAATATATCAGCATTTTTAATCACAAAACAGAAAACTTTGTGTGTGTGTGCATGGGTGCATGTGCATGCATGTGTGTGGCATGTGCAGGTGTGTGTATGTGCATGGGTGAGTGCGTGGGTGTGTGTAGACAAGCCAAAGTCATCATTTTGTGCTTTTTAAACAAGCCACGGCATGGATAAGATGTTTTTGTTCCAGCAATTCCTATTATTGTTGCTCTTTTTGTATTTTAAATATCTTTGCACTATCCACCGAATTTTCCCAAAAGATTATACCAAATGTCATTAGTGAATGAAAATAATAATAAACCAAAAGAGTAATCTGTAGATTCAGTAACCTAATTGCATTGACAACAGTATATATGCAGTGCAAAGTTTTGGTAACAATTTGGTAATATGACCTGCTGCATCATTTCAGGTTTTTCTGGGGAGGAGGGGGAAAATTTTTTTTCTGCGACAGTGACCTTGTTGCATATTTTTTATTAATTAAGCATGTATGAATTAGAAACTTTAATAATAAAACTTTAGTTCTATGTGTTTATGTTATCATTATTTAAATAACAAAATATAAAAAATATATTTTCTATAAATAAAATTCTAAATCTAGAGGAGGGGAATTTACCGTCCCCCCCGCCCTAAATGATGCCCCTGATAATGATTTTTCCAATTTGTCTGTCTACAATTATACCTAAAAATCTAACATTATTAACTTCCTTAATATTAGTTATAGCCTATTAGAAAATGTTGCACCTTTTTCTGCTTCAAATTTGTTTATATTTATAGATAGTGAACTGAATAAAATTGTTTTTTTTAGTGTTGAGAGCTAATTTATTTGCTTTGAACCACTTAAGATTTCTTTCTTAATTAACCTGTAAAGAAACTGTAAAATTAGTGTTCTAAGCTTATTTCCATTCAATAATGATGTACAGAAAAATAGTTTGGGGCTTTTCAACAAATGCAAAGTAGTATTCCTTCTCCAAAAAAGAGCAATTAGAACTTAGCCTACGTGCAATAAATGACCAAAGGAATCTCGTGGAAAACTATTCAGTAGTGAAAGTATTCTCACTCTATCAGGACAATTTAACATTAAATCTCTGTTATATCATTAACTGTTTCTTAAAATTTGAAACTGTTTCATAATAATTACGATGTAGGCCTACATAAATATACGAGGGTTAGGTATAATTCATGGCAACTATTTAGTAGTGTGAGAATACCTGTGTAAATTGATAATGTCAGCTATAAACATGATAGGACAAGTTATGCACAAGATGTATGGATATTGAACATGACAACACTGTGCAAGTATGTCACTAATTACGGTAGGTGACTTGGCAGAACAGTGTGTAGGTTCCACAGCACAGCACTCATACACGTTCGAAAGGCCTGCAAAGTTGTCTCCTGCTACGTTAACTACACGTTTCCAATGATGTGGGAGCCGCCGAATATCATCAGGGCAATCATATTCCTTCCCGTATGGGAATCTGGTCATCCGTTGCCACACAACATTTGCAATGTCGCCACATATTGCAAACCGTCTGCCACGTAATGGTTCCCTTACTTTGCATATGAGGTCAAAGTCACTATAGAGACATACCAGGTGAATATGGTGGATACTCCAGTTCTTCCCATCCCCAGCGCTGTAGTAGCTGCCCCACACACGCCACTTTATGTGGTCTTGCATTGTCGTGGAGAGTAATTAAACTGTCCACCAAATCAGGATGTTTCTTCCAAATGCCACATTGTACCTGCCTCGGCAGGAAGTTCCTGTCGTACTCTGCTGTCACTGTGAGCCCATGCGGAAGAAAGTGGCACACGACGCCACTAACATCACATGCGACAATCACCAACAGTTTAACGGGGGAAGGATTCTGACGGAACTTCTGCCTCCTGGGGGATACAGCATGGCACCACTGTACAAACTGACGTTTTAGTTCTTGTTTGTATGCCCTAGCTCAAAATTCATTGATTGTGATTATTCGTGAAGAATGTGGTCCCCGTCCTGTTACCATCATGCTAGGTGGTTGGAGCATGTTGCATATTGCATCCACCTTTGAATCTGCGTCAGTGTATGAGGTACCCACTTTTATGCAATGCAGATGCAGATCACGCTGCAAAATCCTATGGATGTTTTTTTTTGCCACTTTCACTCTTTAACTCCAGTAGCATCCATCGCCTGTCGCCCTCCAGCAGGTACTTGATTACTGCACGTGCCACAACGGTCCGCACACTTGAAGGTCGTCCTGTGCAATGCTGATCACTGGTTTGTACACATTTTTCTTAAACGCTGCCACTCGCCTCGCAACTGTCCGGTATGGCAGGGTGTTATACCCAACAGCTTCCATCAGTTCCCTGTGAAATTCTCTGGTGTTGAAAAAAGATCATTATCAACCTTAGCTAAGATAGTTAATATGTTACCCAACCATTTTAAAGAATTGTGAATTTCTAATCATCAGTTGGAGGCAAACATGATAAAGTTTTTACTTAGTAATAGTTTTGATGAATATCTAACAAGTGTAGTTCTGTTAATATGATAATTAGACCTTTAATAAGAAAAAGGGGGCAGGGAAGGTCTGTTGTTATTAGTATTATTGCTATTGGCATTATTATTTCCATGTATGTGTAGGCCTATATCTTTGGCGGGCGGTAAGAAGGGCATGAGTCATGTAAATATATAATGGCACTTACGTAATTCTTCCTGTTTAGAGAAGGTGGTGCGAAGGCTAAAGAAACGTGTTAATATAGTGAGAATTGTGCCCTATTGAACGCCTACTAATAGCTGTAAGAAAAACACAAGTCTCAATGGGTAATATTTCGACTTATGCTCTTCGTACTGCCTTCTAAAGATATCTCTTTGACTATGTAACTATAACATTGACAAACTCTATACCCAGGTGTTCATAATACATGTAAGGATCAACAGAGTGCTTATAAATAAAATCTCTATGTGGGATTGGAGGTGTGGGGGCTGGAGAAGGTACAAAGAAGGCCATGAAGTAGGTGAAGGATAAATGAAGAAGACAGAAACAGGCTGGTGAGGAGGAAGAGAACTCTTATCTTTAGTAATGTTAAAGGAATTAAGAGTGGTGATTGGGGATAAAGGATGGGGAAAGTTAGTCAGCCAATTAACTAAGGAGCAGAATAATAGTGGAAGATTTGGAAGGTGTGCAGGAGTCGGAACAGAGAGTATGGTTTGGGATTATTTTACATCCTGATACAGCCTATATAAACAAAGAATTTATGATGTCAGTGATGCATTGGATGATGTTACGTAATTGATTACATCCTCTCAATCTTCCTTCAAGACACTAATCAGAAAATACAAGGGAATGTGGGGGTTTATCAGGCCGAGGCAATTAAAAAGACAGTAATATTTCACTGTGATACATATCTTAAAGTAAAAATTAGTGAACATGTTTAATTTTACTATTCAATAACTTACCTTAACAATTTAACTTGCTGGTATCAAATTGTAAAATCAAACCCATACACTCTTTTTTTATATTGTATTACTAGTTTCAGATAGTACACTTACTTAAATTTTCAATTGCTACCCTACCAAAAATTGAGCCTATTCGTATATATTTCACCAGGCTATATCAATAAACAATTTTAAAAATACATGAGGATGCAATGAGAATCGTGGGAATAAACTGTCGGCGCGATGGAAAGTTTGATGGTTTCTGAGGAAGATATCCCTCCTTGAACGTTCCAACCCCTTGCATCATTATCAATTCTTTCGAAAGTAAATTCCACTCCCTTGCTGACCTCCTCCGCATAGACTACCCACCCACCCCTTCTGTTCTGCTAATTGTCTGGATCTTATCACTGTTATTCGTCTTCCTCTGTACTCTGCATTAGTTAATAGGCAGCCTTACTTACTCCACATTTCTCATTTTCATCAATGAGTTCCACCCCAGTTCAATATCACTGATGGCCAAAGTTCCTTTGTCATCAGCCTGGCCTTGCCTTCTTCATTTGTCCTTCACATGCCTTGCTGCCCCTCTTTGGACTTGCTACAGCAACTATACCTCCAACTCCAGTACGGGTCCCACTTTACGCTGGATTGAAGTTAGCTGTATCCCCGGCTCTGTCCAGCACTGAGATGCTGCACCGCTTGGGACAAGAAGGGTGTATGTCGTTTCATGAAAATGTGCGCCTCGAAAATGGCTTAAAAAATAGTCATTCTCTATATTACGGCTTTCTGTTTATATTACATACTGTTGCATGCTGTGTTTCCGAGGGCGGGCTGGTTGGGGCCCGTGTCGAAACACCTTGAGGGCTCAAAACCCGGGTGTCTCGTGGTGGGAATCCCGCCGAAACTACGTCATAGATACCTGTCCCAACTGCGCTTTAACCTTTCGAGGGCGGCCTACGTGGCTAAAATCATGTCAGAAACATGATGTAATGTCTAATTTAGACCCCTGAAATGCGGGGAAGACCCGACTGTCTGGCCTAGTATAAAAGCGCAGAATCTGCACATTTGAGGAGAGTTCGCTATTGGAAGTGCTAGAGGAAGGTGCTACACCTGTGGAGAGAGACTGGTGAATACATCTTGGTGACGTCAGAGTCTACTGTGAGGCGGCTACCTTCAGAGCAGTGTTGGACGAACCAAGAGGACTGCTGCGGCGGGCTGACGGGCGAAGAAGAGGTACGCGACGGGAGTCGAACCGAAGACCTCAAGAGTGAAGACAGCGGTGCTCTCGGGGTGCTGCGCAGCACACGACGGTTCATCACCACGGCGGACTATTAAGGTTGTACACTGTCACTACTTGAAATACTGTTGCTTGGATATAGGACTGAATTTTATTGTGATTTGTACTGTTTAATTAATTGTTGGTAGACATTTTTTGTGCTTTATTTGTCAAGGTTAATTAATGTGTCTGTGACCCAGTAGTAATTGTGTGCATAACTAATTGTGTTGTGAGAGTTCTAGTTAATTACTGTTTTGTGTATTTCGTAGCTTTGTGAGCTATTAAATCCAGTACTTAATTAAATTCTTTTATTCCTAATTATAAGACCTCTATTCCAAAATAACTCATGGGAATTGCCCACAAATAAAGTTTATGTCTCAAACTCAAACTTGGGTTGCCTGCTTTGGTGGTGTCTGGGTTTTTTTTTTATTTTTTTTTTTTATTTGGCTATCCTTGGTTCATTTGACCCAATTCAATTTATGGAATTTTATGTTGTGCATCTACCTATCTTGTTGACTAAAGCATACTTTGCTTATTTATGTTTTTTATTCTGTTTAGTTTTCTTTGACAGACATCTACATCACAATGGAGTATGTCCGAAAAATTAAATTCAGTCATAAATGGATAGCCAATACAGACACAGGGTAATTTACTTTTAGTTTCACTATTATTTTTCATGTATATGGGTTTTTAAAAGTATTAAGGTTGTGTAACATGGAGCGAATGATGTTAATATGCTGGAAAACGTTTAACTGATATTGGAGCACCTGATTGATTCATAATATCAGCACGATGTTTCACGATCCATCTCTTGGTTAGATGAACTTGCCAACGGACAGTTGCCCAGTTGGAAGAGATTCGTTCTTATTACTATACAGTTTAAAAAATCAAATAGTGAAGATAACTCACAGTAGTGCAATTGTGAAGACTATCAGCTTCCTAACACAGTAATTCAGATTTGATTGATGATGGTGTCGTTATGATTTTTGCAATTTGGAAACAATGTGGACCTTGCTGTTGGCCAACAGGGATTTAAATTATTTAAAAGAATGTGGCCAGGTAAATACTAAAATACGTTACCCCTCCTTCCCTTCCAAATCCCTCACCCTACCACAATGATGATGGAATGTGTTGCCACCCACTTGTTGGGTAAAAAATGTTTGCGTTGCAAATTTGGAGTATTTTAGACTTTATAATTGTGCAGCGCTCCCACTTTTCAAATAAGGTTGTCATTCTGCAGTTGCCTAGGACTCACCATTTTCAATATTTCATATCATACTGGTAAACATGATTGTGTGCATGATGATGCCTGTTAGGTTGGCAACTCATTCAACACCTACATGTATGATGACACTGGTGACATGGGAAAGTACACACACATGTATCTCAAGCTGTGTTATGTCTAATACATAGTTTCAAGCACATTTACTGACATTATGTAGATTAATTGTAAGGTTACAAAATAACATAGGTATCATGTGTCTTTTATTAGTCACTTAAGAATGTTGAATTCTGTAGTTTAATATTTTGTTTTCAGGAAATAAATCAGAAGAGTCAATGTTTGGGCTACACAATCATTATAATCTCAAACCCTGTAAAATTGTTTTGCATAGAATAAAAGAACCCAAAGAAGAAAATGTGGTACCGGTATGTATTTGCTTTGTTTAAGGTATGTGTGTTTACCAATCCCATGCGTTGTCAATTTTTTTCCCTTCCTCGGTGTTGGGGTGACACACATTGAGGGAAAGGAGAAGAGTTGAAAGGCTGGTCAGGATATACAATATGGTGCATGAAGAGGGAGGATGGGGGAAGTTAGGCTGCTTGTTAAGTAAAGTAGGGTATAGATGAAGAGGGAATAATACCGAAAAGATTTAGAGGGCATATAGAAGAACAAAACAATGTAGGCAGTCTTATTATTATTGTTGTTGTTTAACTATATTCTACTACTGTACTTCATACTGTAATAATGTAGCCTAGCTGGTAACTTTAGTCACCAGTTAAATTGATAAATGGGCAGAGAGCCTCTGCTGTCAAATTTGGAAACTTTTTAAGTAGATTCATTCAACGCAGAGTGATTTCGTCAATGGACACTGAAAATTTCACATTCCTATGTTACATTAACGAAAGTGATGTAAACATTAAGGTATCTATAAAGCTTACCAGCTGGGTGCAGCTGTATGGATCATTTTAAACATAATCTAACTTTTAAATTCTTCCCTTCCCCACATGGAACTTCACCTCCCACATTCAGGATCACATTTATGTATGGTACTATTGAGATTTTGTTACCATATTTCTATTTAATACAACTTAACTGATGCCATTTTTGTTTTCACAGCAATGTAAAGAAAACATGATTTTGAAATTTTCTGTATGAAGTTTGAAGAGTTGTGTAAAAGAATGTGTTGAACACAGTAAAAAAGCCGAAATTTCTAAAAAGGAATTTCAATGACCAACCTGTTCATGAAACAGCTCATCCCTACTTTTGTTCCCTTGGTACATCAGACCTTTTCCCTTGTATTGTGTTCCACAATATCTGGCTAAAACACAGCATATCTCCAGACAAACAAAGTGAGATCATCAGTTCGTTGGTGACGAACTGGGCACATAACCAAACTTTTTGTACTT
The DNA here is from genome assembly GCA_003012365.1 of Medauroidea extradentata. Lineage (NCBI taxonomy): Eukaryota > Metazoa > Arthropoda > Insecta > Phasmatodea > Phasmatidae > Medauroidea > Medauroidea extradentata. The sequence goes on along the minus strand of PNEQ01095263.1, from coordinate 22,421 downwards.
TGAAACTAAGCAAGGTCGCACAACAGTAACACATTGGCCTTACATTTGAAGGGATCTAGATTCGAGTCCTGGCTCTGGCCATCCTGATTTCAGTTTTCCATGGTTTTCTTAAATCACCCCAAGTGAATGCCAATATGAATATTTAACGTCTGTCATAGCTTATTATTCTCTCCTAGTTTCTGTCCGTGTGAAAATTTGTGCTTTTGCCTTTTTAATGACCTTGCTGTCAGGACTGCTAAATAATTTCAAAGCTTAGCCACCAATTTATGCCAAAAATTTAGCCGAAAATCATAACTTAGTATAGGCTAAAAAAATTAACAGTTCAAATTAAGTTCAAATTAAAATAACTAAGGGGTTTTTTTTCTTTAAAAAATCTTATTGTAAAGGATGCTGTAAATATTTTAACATAAGTTTGAAACTAATCATAGTGCACAGGAATAAAATTTATGGATTTTTAAGTATAGTTAGTTTTTGTTTTGCCAGTTACTCTTCTAACAAACCTATTTATTTTATTGCTTGAAACAGCTAAATTACTGTTTTTATACTTTTTGTCAATTGTAATTGTGCGTAAGCATGCGTCTCAATGGCTCGTGGCTTCCTCTTACACCGTAGACAACCACCCAGAGGTGATTTTCCCAAAATTCTTAAATTAAGGGGGTTAAAAGTGGTGAAATGTGCTTTCAATGACTCCTCGATAACGCTTAAGCACGTTGATATATAGAGGTGGTTTTTGGTTCAGAATGAAGCTTACAAAAATGCATATTACTTAATTTATAACTTTCTGGAATTCAAAAATCAAGGGGGTGAAAAGTCATAAAATATGTCTTCAATAAACCCTTGATAACTCTCAAACCAGTTCTAATATTGAATTGATTTTTGTTCCAGAATGAAATTTAAGTATATCCTTAAAACATAGATTAAGGATATTTTTGAAATTCAACTTCTAAGGGCATTAAAAAAGTAGCACATGTTTTCAATAATTTATTTATCCTCTGTATCTCTTAAACCTGCTGACATATTGAGATGATTTTTGAATTGGAATGAAGCTTACGTTAAATGCCTAAAAACTTATGTAAAGATTTTTTCAAAAATTGGCAATTTAGGGGGTGTAGAGATGTTTACTTTTACAGAAATCTGAATAAGCAGGTATGGTCACAGTGAAGTTATTTAAATGTTGTTACTTTCTGCCATTCTATTGATGCATTTCCCTCATTGTCACAGGTCTATATATGTATTCACATTTAATTTCTTAAGAATTCTGATGACCTATCTTTCTGTAGTTGTTGGGAACACAGGTAGGAGGTTTTGGGTGCGAATCCCATGTGTTGCAAGGCGACGGGAAACTGCTGTGATAATATGTAGGCCTACGCACACATTAGTAGCAGCTGACAGAACAATTAATTTTCTATTTGAAGTTTAAAAATTTAAGAGTGGCTTCCTCTTGCAGGGACACATCCACTAAGTGGTGAATAGGGTCGAATGTATTTTCCTGATTATTCTCAATATCTCTTAAACCCGGTGGATTATTGTTATGCTTTGAGTGTGAAAAATCATGTATTTTTGCCACGCTCTCGGTATATCATTGACATAAGCTATTTTTTTTTAACAAAAGAAACATGCGGGAAAAGCCACAGCCGACAGTTAGTGTGTGTCCGTATAAATGAGCATGTGTGCCATGCTATTCCTTGGTGAAACTGTGAACTCTGTGGTGCTGGTTGCTGACAACCTGAAATTTTCTAACGCTAGACACACAGCTTTGTGTCAGCGCGTGTAAGTGAAATTTTTCGGTCCGTAAGGCTCTACATTGTTTGTATCAACTGCATAAGATACAAGTACAGTATGTCTATTTCATTTTATTTTGATTCAGGATTGTTGCATTTTTATATGAAAATACGTGAAACTTCATTTAGTTATTCTTCGCTGCCAAAATTTGTTAATGTGGGTTTATATGCAGTAGCAGGGAGTGATTTTCCCCTCCACTCCCCAAACAAGATTCTAATAGTGATTACTTTGTGCTGAAGTGCCTGTAAAAGTATTTTCATCTTTAATATAGTAGTTTTTACTAAATGTTATCAGCACATATGATACTGAGTATAATAATCACTGTACATTAGGACATATAAACACGTTTCCTGGAGTAGAAGGTTGAATCATTTGATTGAAATAAAAGGGGGGCAGATCCAAACTCAAGTTTACCCAGGTGTTCAGAATATCTATGATTATACTTGTTCTTTAGATTTCTTCCACTTATTTTTATGTTTGATTATATCTACGAACATTTTTACACCTGTGATTAAATAACAGTGTGTGCAATTTTTTTCAGTACGTGAAAAAAGAAATCATTGAAGATGTGTGTGAAGAGAAGTGGCATCTCAAAAATGACTTGCAGAAGCCATGCAAGATTAATTTTCCGCAAATTAAAGAGGAAATTGACGAAGAATTTAAGGTATGTTCTTACTATTGATTTTTTTTTTATTCGTAGTGGTAATTAGTGTGTAAGTGCAGTTTTGTGTTTGTACATGGCCTGTACATCATATACGATTACTCACAATTGTGATGATCTATTTAACTCTTTTACTTTTTACTGTTAAGCCCACGAATGAGTACATTTATTTGACAGTTATGCTGGCATAGTTTACTTTTGTTAGTTGGGCTGCACAATTTTGTTTGTAAAATTTGTTTGTAAAGATCTTCAGTTTGTTAATTAAAAAAGGTAAATGATAATTTACATAGTTTGACAAAAATAATATATCGGATTTAGATTTTGAATTGATGTTTAACAGCAGTCAAAAAATGTGCACATGTTTGTGGGATAGATTATAATTATGCCCAGATAATGTAAATATATATATTTTTGAACTATTTTCATCTTTACCTTTTTTATTTGTTTGACAATAGTCAAACATCGCAGTTCAAGAATTAACTGTGCGGAAAATGTTTTTTTTTTTTTGTGATGTAGGGCTGTTTTTTTTTTTTAATAGCAAAAAATTATTTCTAACCTTCTGCAGCGTGGTTAACTGTCAGGTAGGCATGCCCTTTCAGGCCACAATTTCTTATATATACACTGTTTTTGAGGATATTAACTCGCTTAACTCTTAAACAGAGCAGATGTCATAAACCTGACACACAATGTGTTAAATATTGTTTTCTATACAAAGCCTAGTTTGTTTTAAAATCAAAAAAATTATAAGTACTGTTACTAGTGACCAGTGTAAAGAAAACTTTTTAAGTCAGTGATTTACCAAAACTATGGAAATAATTGTTTGGAAAAAAATAGGTTGCGTAGTTAAAATTTAATTTAAAAACATCTGTATATGATTGTTTTGTGACGTGTGCTCCTTTCTATGATTTAAAAATAATATCAGTAACAGCAATAAACCCATGGTAGTTAAGGGAGCGAGCGGTCTACCGCAATTTTCATCACCACTTTTTAAATTTTTTATTTGTACCAGATATTTTTTTTTCTTATTTTAGACACAAAATGTGACTAAATTTGGCTCGTGTGAAATTTTTTTATCTCATAGTTTTCGCGTAATGGCTTGTTAAAGTCATATTTTTGCATGTTTCCGTTTCAACGACTACACTAAAACCAACTGATATACCAAACTCAAAAAAATCACAGTGGATAAAGACATTGCAGGCTACAATGACATGCTCATGAAATTATAGAATAAAAATTATTTGAATTTTAAAAAATTGCTGAAACTGAAAATAAAAATTTAAAAAGTTCAATATTTTTAAAAAAAAATACAACAAATGTTTATTCTTTAATTTTATGAGCATGTCATTATAGCCTGCAATGTGTTTAGCCACTGTGATTTTGTTGAGTTTGGTATATCAGTTCGTTTTCGTGTAGTCATTAAAACGGAAACATGCAAAATAAGACATTAACAAGCCATTACGCGAAAACTATGAGAGATAAAAAAATTTCATAACAGCCAAATTTAGTCACATTTTGTGTCTAAAACAAGAAAAAAAAATGTCCGGTACAAATACAAAATAAAATAATGATGATGAAATTGTGATAGATTGCGCCCTTAAACCATTGTTCTTATGACAGGCGAACAGAATATGTACCAGACAATGTCCTTAGAATAGATGCTAGAGACAAGTGTTCTACCTAAGTGTCCTACTAAGTCATGCATAGAGTATGTCTGGCCCAGCAGCTTCCAGTGTTGTAGCAACCATTTTCAAATTACTCTCAATAGTGCAACGTTTGTATTCTTGAGTTGTTACAGTGCTTACAAAAACCAAGGGGTTGTGGTGGCCGAGTGGTTAGATCACTCCAGGGGCGTCGTTTAAGGAGGAATTAGGGGGTGGGTGGGAAATGCTCCCCTTGGATTTAGAGGAAAAAGTGTATAAAACTTTTTTTGTGTTATTAAACGTAAGCACAGAAAACTGAAGTTTTATTACTAAAGTTTCTAATTTTTACATGCTTAATTAATAAAAAAGATGCAGCACAACCCGGGTTTGATTCCTGGTGGGTACAGTACTTGATTGTTGCACGTGAGAATTGTGCTGGGCGGTGCCACTGGTCTGCTGCTAGTTGTCTCGGGATCTCCATTTTCCCTGCCCTTCCATTCCGTCACTGCTCCATGGTCACATCATGTCACCCCTCACCAGTGCTTAAGGCCTAGATGTTAAACACTGACCAAAATATATTCACTCACATAAAGCCAATTGCATTCAAATCTCCATTATTCTTATTGAAGGATTAACACTGTGCATATATTACAATCTTGAATAGTTCCCCAGTAATGGTTATCAATATAAATTTTACATATATGCCTTGTAAAATCACCTAGTACCTCCTAAAGTCTAATTAAGTTGTTAAATTTATTTTCTATTGTTAACTTGATATTGTTTTTGAAGTTAAGTCAATGTTCTAATGTCGTTATGTTGATGTTCTAGTGGTGTTAAAAAGGAGTTCTATTATCTTTAAGTTAGTGTTGTAGTTTCATTAAATTTATGTTCTTGTGTTATTAAATTAATGTTTTTGTGTCATAAAATAAATTTTCTTGCGTAATTAAATAAAATGTTTTAATTTTGTTAGGCCTACATCAGTGTTCGAGTATTTACAAAGTAGACCAGTAAGAGTTTACTATGTTTCTATATTTCAGTGGGATGTTAATCACCCAGATGTGGTTGCCAGTTCACCCAACTCTGTGTCGAGTGCTGACGGTGAAATATCACCCGCTGAGTTCATGAAGATGGAAATATTGGAAGAGGATGTATTACAGGAGGATGAGATGCCTATCAGTGAACATTATAATTTTGATGAAGATTATAAATACAATGGTATGTCCCTGTAGAGCTAAAACCTAGGCTTGTTATAGCTTACAGAACAAGGAGTTTAGAGGATGTCCATGTGGGCAGTTTCTCCACTGATTGTCCACAATGGTGGCAGGTAAGTACTAATATTACATGCTTTTATTAGTAGAACAATTTATTGAGTCATCCTCCATTGAATTTGTGGTGTGAAGGGGGAATATTATTCCCTGGGGAATTCTTGTCCTTATGTAACTAACTTAGGCCTAACTGCTAGATGTTTTGTCTTATTGCTTTGTATAGTAGCTGTCAATGTCATAGCCTTACAAAAGTATTACCTTGCAAGAATAAATGTAAGTTTTATCTATTTTCGAGAATTTATTTTTCGTTACTGCTTGCGACCTAATCAAGTTACAGGTTTCCTGGAAAGATCAGCAGTGGGGTAGAAACTCCTATCCTTGATTCGTCTTAAGATATTTTAAGCATTCTGTGGACAGGTAATACGCATTACAAAATTAGCACTTGGCATCAGAGCACACATATTTTTGATTTGCTTTTTGGTGCAACTGGTAAGAGTCAACTCTGTTTCACCCAGCCAAAAGTGAAACCACAGAGCAGTGTACAAACGTGCAACTCTTCCAAACAGACATAGTGTGATTTCATGTTGTAAAAAACACATTCATATTTTCCCAAAAATTATGCGTGGCTTGTTGTCTGCTTTCATCTACACACCAGGTTGTATATATGCAAGCATTTGGGGTGCTGAAAAATATTGGTTTATGTCATGTAATATGATTTTTTGAAAACAATTATTTGTCATATAAAAAAATTCAGTATATGCTTGTAATACTTAATTTTATTAATAAATTGAGTAGATACACAAATATTTTCCATGGAACTTAAATAATATGTATATTATGAAAAAATGTCTCTTCTAAATAATGTAATTTACATCACTGTTTCTCAGCACCTCACTTATCCTCAGATAAAAATACCTGGCAGCATATTAATGGCTAGAATTTTTTTTTAGTTACACTTTCATCAGTGTAGAATAGAAATGCGGAGACATAGGAACCTTACTTGTGACAGTCCTGCAGAAGTTAGTTGTAATTAAAATGGAACCTCAATACATTGTTCTTTTCTTTTTTCTTCCGTTTTCCAGTGTGCATCTTTAGTATTCCTTGTGCTGCCAAAATTCCTATATAAAACAGTGTTAAAATGACTCACGTGGATAATTTGTTATTTCTGTACATAATGAAAATTCAAACCGTTAGTGTGTTCATCTGAGAATACCCATATCAATTGTTTTAACATCACAGCAACAAAATGAGCACAAAATTGCGGAACAATCAAAAGTTGTTGGTATTGTCCATTCCGTATAAGAATTCCATTATTTGACAGATCATAAAAAAGTAGGGCTATGTGAACAAAAACATTATGTATCCTTCCACCACCATGTGCTTTCCAGCTAACAATCAAAACGTGTCAACAGTTAAGGTATAGTATCATTGCAGTAGAATCGAAAGTGTATTGTGATTTTGTTTTGGTTACTTTTAGACCTCAGACACGTAAGGTAATTTGTTTCCAATACTGGCTGCATAAGTCTTACTAGGGTTAGGTGGGCAACTTTAATGGAAAATTATTTTATATTGCAGCAATGGATAGCCTACTCTTCAGTAGTTCAGTTAATATAACAACACATAATTTTACATCATTTATTGTATGTTTTCCTAGGTACGCTCAAAATTGTAACATTTAATGACATTACAAAAAAAACTTGTATGGGTAACTTACCGATTTTTTACTTCAACTTGACACTTAAAAAGATTAAATAATAGTAACTTTTTTGGTTACAATTTACTGAAGTTGCTAGAACATACGACAGTGTAAACAAACATCTTTAAACGAAAAATATATGTATATAATATAGGTCTACCTACATGAAAGCATTAATTCAATTATTTATCTTGTTGTCTTCAATTTGGTTCAGCACTATAAAATCATAAAGTATTAGTTTAAGTTTCATGTCGCATACTATCGAAAAAACTTACCTTTTGTGGGTACCTAGGGCCTACCTTCGAAATATCGATGTTATTATCAAAGCAGTGCGACTTACAAAACTTATATAAAAAACTTGTCAACATATTTTTTGTAACCCTAGACTACATAGCAAAAATTGCACTCTCACAACATAAACGGAAATAATATATCAACAAAAAGTGTATGTAAAAAAGACTGTAGAACCTTGTGATTTACAGAAACAAATAAAAAAATTAATACATTTTCCGGCCTAACAATACTTCCACGTTAATCAGAGAGAGAGCTAAAACATAATAGACGTATAACAAAGAAGAATTTTTTGCAAGAATAATATTAGGGTGTTTACTAGTGTTGAAAATTTGAAAATGCCAGGCAATTTTAAGATGATAGGAAAATTAGAGGAATTATTTTGTTCATTAGTAAATATATTTAGGGGATTTTGTTACATACAAGTGAAAAAGCAGAACTTACGGGGTTCACCAACCAAGTTTGTAAATGCAGAGTTTGAGTGGGAAATCAATGTTAAAATTATGTACTTCTCAATGGATTTGTTTAAAAATTAACTGAAAATTAATCCACCTAACATTTCTACAAGAATACTGCCATATGAGAAAATTTTACCAATTTGTTATTTGTAATACAGTATCTTAAGTGTGATTTTTAATATTTATATCTCATAATAATATGAGTGGAAAAATATTATGTATTTATACTTATGTACACAGGACAATTATCGAGAAATTACAGGCACACATAAAGCTTATTCCTAACATTATTTAGCAAAGAAAAGATCATATACCTGTGGTACCATGAGAAAATTACAATTGGCAGTTGTTCTGATAAATACATACTTCTAGTGTACTGACAGGTCACATTTCACATTGGAAGGCATAAACATTCTGCACAATTCCCAAGATGATTGACTGGTGTGGTTTATCTGCAGCTGTTGATGCTCAAATAAAAACAATATGGCCTGATTAACTGATTAACATCTTTTTTGTTGGTCGTGTATCAAATATTTTGAATTGCTCTGAAAATATGGGGAAGAGGGCCCATATGCATACTATAGTACATTTATTTTACTCCTAATTATGTAAGAAATATGTCCTGTGTGGTAGTAGGTTAACGGCTAATGTTTCACCCTCTGCGTTGATGCGTGCATGTGTATTTATGTAAATTCTTTTTATTGAAATATTTCTTTAAAAATTGACACCGTATTCAAACTCTGTGGTGCAAGCCAGGTAGGAAGAGCCCTCAACTGTGTAAAGTCTCTTTACATATTTGGAGTTTGACCGTCAGTCACAAGTACCATAGTGTGAGTAGTAAGTACAGTTCACATTTGACTGTGAATGCCACATTACGTTCCGTAACTGTAACAAAAAATAATAGCATTTCTCATTTTGTGTTTGTTTCTTTTTCAGTATATTATGCATTCACTTGTTTCTTTTTAAACTTCAGTCTTATTCTTTACGTTGGTAAATTGATGAACATTTAATATTCTGTGGTTTTGTTGGTACTGAAAATGTACAAGTACATATTTGCTGTATAAAATTTGGCGCTACGTTAATTTGTATTCAGCAGTGATTTTATTTTATCGTGCTGTACGTCTAGTCAACTGCGAGGTTATTAGAGACAGACGCACACAACTATATGCAAGAACAGGAACTGGAAACCGTTTTAGCATTCACCTGGAGCGACTTTCGGTAACCGTGGAAAATTGGCCGGAGCCAGGAGTCATATCAGGGTCCTCTCAAATGCGAGTAGTTAGTTGGCTGTATAGGATATGGTGCTGCATGATTTATGTGCAGCAGTGTAGTTTGTAAGTTGAATATGATGTTGCTGCATAAATTTTTGTGCTACAGTGTAATTCGGTGCTGATTGAGTGTTGTAGAGTGTTTTTTTATGTGTTTGGAATTTAAAAAAAAATGCACGTAGTTTGTCAATACTAAATAACATTTTCAGGGGCAAATGGTTAGTAAATTTATACATCAAGGAATGTTTTAGAAGTCAAACTATTTAGTCATTCTGGACACTCAGACGTATAGTTTTAGTTGGTTTGCACAACTGTATACTGTACAGTTATCATCTATTTTATAGTAATATGTATATATGAAGGCTTAACACGTAAAAATATATGGTGAGATGCATCGACAATTGATATATTTATTGTCTGTAAATATACTGGTACTTAAATAGACTGCTTTCAGTTTTACACACAACCTTCAGTAAACTAGGAATCTAGGGATTTTCATTACGTATTATACTGCTGTACGTCTCAGATTTTTCAACATAACAGGGTTCTATTGTACTTCATTTTTTTACTGCACTCAGACATTGCTACAACATTTTTTACACACACACACACACACAAACAAACATACTCACTAACAGATAAAAATTTAAAGTATCCTACAGTATTTACTTGGTTCTGCCAAACTTTAATTTACATTGAAGGCTTGAATTTAATGTAATCTTTTGATTTTTATAGCAATATCGTGCAATGAACTAGTTAACTTTTTGGATTACGGTAATTAATCTATCATTAAAAATCAAAGTATGTCATTACATGGTGAAATTTAAAACATATTTAGGATTGTGGTAAAGATCTGTATCCACTTACATAATATTCATAAGTTCTGTTTTCATTTATAAGAACTTTTTCTATGCTTATTTGCCATAAACGTCTTCTGAGCTGTTTATCTCTAAGAGCCACTTTACAGAGTGGGTTACAAACTTATTTCCAGTTAATTTTTCATGAGCAAACAACACTAGTTGTTTGGTTGAACTTATGTTCCTGATGTGTTTATTTAATCTCTTTTAATAAATACCTATCTTTGAAATAATGGAAAGTGATTTATGTACATTTCAAAAGCTTACTTGCTGGATGAGGTGGTCTACGTTATGAAAAGACCTTCAAATTGTTTTCCGGAAGATAAAATTACTTTTTCTGTGATCAATGAATGGAACACATTATGGCAGTTTAGTATTTTAATTATACTGTAGATTCTTTATACATGTAAAACTTAAGTTGGTTATGCTGCATAATCAGTTATGAAAAGAAATTATATAAATAACTCATATTTTTAATATACTCGTAGTGTTTAATCTGTAGTAATTTTTTTTTTTTAATCAAAGAGTTAAGTGGAGTATATCATGCTTGTAAAATGTCATTTCTAGTATAAAATTTTTTTCTGTTAACCTAAATAATGACTGCTGTAACAAAAGCTAATCAGTAAAGATAGATTAACGGCTTGTGTTTCAAGAGCAGTATAGTGATTATTGCATATCCTGAGAAATGAACAAATAATGTTTCATTGTGTGCAGAACTGATTTATCGGTTGCAGTATGTAAACACTGATGACCTTTAGCAGCACTTTTGATATTATCCTTTGTAAAATTCACTGCCTATTATTGCACATTAAACATAACACTATTTGTGGTACTTATACTAGGTACTTATATTAATGTTGACAGTGAATCCGTAGTAGTCGTTTTTTAAATTAGTTTGTATTTAAAGTGTAATGTTTTAACTAGTACAGCTCAACTCTATTACTTTTCATAGAAAGTAGCTCAAATTGACAGCAGTGCAGCACATACGCTCGTATATGCTTTCAGTATTACATGATCAATTGTAAACTGTTACACAGGGTAGAAAGAAGGAACTCAACAAAAGATTTCAGAAGAGGTAAGTTAAATTCAATTGAGTTAGATGAATTAATTTCAGGAAAAAAATGTATGGAAATTTGTTTCTAGCTGCGAGTACTACAAATTTTAACGTAGATTTTTTTTCCTATAAGCAGTAATTCAAATTAAAAGTGATTTAAGCATGATTTTCAAATGTTATTTCACACCATAACCTTTTATTAATGACTGCAACAATTGTAGAGTAATGCTAAAGGAGCTAAGTGGCAAAAGAGACCACATTGAATTTCTTACATCAAAATGAACTGTGTGGCGATGAAAATTTAATACTGTAAGAATTAAGTCTTATTAATTTTCCTGACCGATTGTTTTGAGAATTCAAAGATCGCCGCCCCCATATGCTTGCAGGTTCTTGCAGCACTTTTTTTTTTTTTTTTTTTTGTCTTTTACACGAAAAGAAATTTTTGGCACTTATCCCATTTAGAATTTCTACTCTACAATTATTCATAATAACAGTGTATCAATATCACATCCACAACAATCGGTAATGTAGCTGTTAAATTGTTTAATACAATATATTTTTATCATGTAGGGTATTACTGGTTAAATGTAAGAAATGGTGTACACCTTAATTTCACCTTGTAAAAATAAGACATAAATAAATAAACATCCAGCACTCATTAGTATGAGTAATATGAGTTGTACTGTTTTTTTTTTTTTTCTAGTGCCTCTCACTTGCATGTACCTTCTTCGCACTAATGTTGTTCATGTAAGTCAGTGAGCTTGCATGTGTGCATATAGTTGTGTTTCATGCTCATGCATGCGTATGAATGGCTAAAGTATGTGGTGGGTGGATAGGATGAACGTTTTAAGTTGGCTAACCTGTTATAAATACGTTTTTAAAAGCATTTCCAAAGGTCCAGTGTCCGATCAGGCATGCCAGGTAATATTGTTTATAGTTTTCTTGCTTGCAATGCAAGGCTTGCAGAATAACGTCTTGTGTTGCTGATATATGTAACCCTTAGATGTACAGTACTTACACCTTCTGTGATGTATGAGGGACTCGTGGGTTAGCAAATAGAAGGGAAGCCAACATTCATATTTTAAAAGGTATGTTTCTAAATTAACTTTATGTAGGTACATACTCATCTTTATTGGCTTAAGTACACTATACGATGCTATATTTAAGTAATTTTCCATGTATTGTGCTCAGTTTGAAATCAGGTTGTTAGAATACACTGTTTATATTTTTTCTGCGCTCATAGCATTACAGCTTTGTATTCAGCATATTTATAGCACGTATTTGTGTTGTACAGAAGTTTTTCAATTAGTATTAGAAACTAGTCATACAAAGCAACTTCATGAACGTTAGTTTTCCATGCAAACTTTGTTTTAAATTTCAAGACCACCAATAATGTGTAATTATTATGATATAATAAAATATGTACTTACAGGAATGGACAAAATATGAATGCCATTTGACAATATACAAAATGTTAACTAGTAGGAGGGGTCGTGGTTGGCGCACTTACCTCCTATCAAGATGATCTGGGTTTGATTTCTGGTGGGGTCGGTTCCCAGATTTTTACACACGGGAATCATGCCTGACGATGCTGCTAGTTGGCGGGTTTCGTCTGGGATCTCCTGTTTCCCCGGCCCCTTCATTCTGGCGCTGCTCCATACTCTCATCATGTCACCCCCTCACCAACGCTACAGACCTAGATGTTAAATGCTGACAAGACTCTCTTTCTTTCTTTAACTGGTAGGTTTTTACTTGCATTTAACGCATACAGCCAGTGCACAATTTGCAAAGGTACATACGCACATCCTCTTGGTGTGGTGAGGAATGGCAATGTATTCAATGCAGGTTTATATACAATGCTCATTTTCAGTATTGGATAGACTGTCAAAATGAGAGTAAATAGTATACTATAATATACTATAGTAAGGCGTCCCATATAGTATTCGCTTTTGGATTAGAGATGCTTCTTTAACTTGTATGTAAATTGTGTGTGACAAAAAATTAGGAGTGGGGGAGAGATGACTAAATGTTGCCTTTTCCTAAGGTAGCGACGGCCAACCTATGCCCGCATGCCAAAACACTGGCCCTCCACGACCTTCAGAATGGCCCTCCAAAAGCTGGAGCCTTTTTCCAATATTGTAAAACCATGTACACTTGCGAAAATAATTAAGTGCTTCTCAAAAATAGTTTATAAATGTGAATTTTGTCCTTTTTTCTAGGCAATAAGAGTGTATTATTAATCAGAATGTGATTTTTTTTTTTTTGTATTTTCTGATCTTTTTTGTTATTGTTCTTATTTAAAATGCAAAGCAGTAGTTATGTTTAATAATAACTGAGACTACACTGCAAATAAATAGTTTATAAAGTAAGTGTTTGTCATAGCATACAAAACTACCCAAATTATGAGCCCATGTAAAGTAGTCAATGTGCAAGTTATCTGGTGGCCCTTTGGCTTGATTAGGTTTCATTCTTTTGGTTATATCCAAAATTGGCTAGCCATCCCTGTGTGTTTTGTAACTGTGCACCCACCATAAAGAAGCAGTCTTCAATTTATAAAGTAAAGTTGAAGATGAAAACCTTGTTTTGGTCTACAAAATTTTCCAAATGTCCTAAGATCCAATCATGTTACACATTGAGCACAATGAATGATGCCGTCAAGATGCTATATTATTTTTACTCCAGGAGTAACATTGACCATCTTAACTGCGCTGCCATCACTTCCAAGTGTTGTGCTCTTTCTGTTGTTTTGGATTTGCCACTCTGCTACCATTGTTAACAAACGCAGTTATGCTGGATAGTTCTGATTAATTTTACATCATTGAGGTAGGTGACACATCTCAGAGGTTACTTGCAACATCAGTGTACTTTTGAGCCACTGTTCACTTTAAACAGCATTTTACGTCTGACTGTGACCCTTAACATTGGCCTGCTGATTTTATTTCAAAGACTACGCCTCTCCGTATTTTGTGTAGATTACTACAACAGTTGGCACAGTACTCCTTGCTACACCCAGTTGGTTGGCTGTTTTTAAGTCTGTGAGGCTTTGGCCAATCTCACCTCCTAGGAAGTAAGTGGCTTAGGCTATTATTTTGAAGGTATAAACATTTGCGTTTAGTCCTTAACAGTGTGTTGTATTAAAATGGACATATGGTCTGAACTGTATAGTTACAAAAAGAAACCTTATAACTTGATGCTGCCAGTGTTAAAATTAAACTTGATCTAACAGTACTAATAATTTTGTTGTGTCCCAGCCCAGGCGGTCATATTTAAGATGGGCTTATCTGCGGATGGAAAAGTGATGGTACAGAGATTGGGAATAAATTGAATGGATATCCCTGAGGAAAATCCCACAAGTAATGACACTCTCTGCCATACTACCTTAATTGAATGTCCACGCATTATATATAGCCAGCCTATCTGTGCTAGTGATGTGGATGTCAGAAACGTAACCACTGAGCCAACTGAGTACAGTATTAGATAATCGGGTCAAGTTAGCTCAAAAATAGGGGCAAGGTTACAATAATTTGCATAGAGCTGAAAATTTGTACAAATGTTCAGAACACCATTACAAATATGTGAAAAGTCCCCATCGATCCCACATCTGCAAAAAATTTTATCAAGGTTAAAGTTCGCAAAAATGGATTTTTTTGCATTTTTTGCCAAATTGTAAATTTTTTATAAAAAATAGGTCAGACAATTTTATATCCATCAATTATCTATAAAAATTATTTCTAATTTTTTTGTAAGAATTACCATTTTTGAGATATTGCAATTAAAAAAGTTTAAAAATTAGTATTCTCCGTAATATGCCAGAGTAGGCTATGTACATCACTGGACCCATAATACAAGTAAAAATATTGGTCTGTGTAATGTATACGTATAAATTATAAAATTTTGAGAGTATAAACTCAAAAGAAACCCAGTCCCTCATACATTTTATGACAATGTAGCCTTGAACAATATGTCTGTTATTCAATTGCCCACATGGCAACAGTCGTATACCTGCTCCTTTTTCGAAGACTTGAACAAAATACTATTAGTCTTGAACATTCCTTTGTAGTGAAAACACATGGTTATTGCTAATATTTTGTAATAATGTTCGTACTGTTTTTAATTTTAAAAAAGGTAGTAAACATTTCACTGAAAGTGAAATTGTTGCTGTTGATTGTGAAGACATTGATTGAAGCAAGTGTTGAAAGAGGTGATGAATTTTCGGAGTACCTGAAAGACCAGAAATCTGTAATCATAAACAAGTACAATTAGCATGTCTTCCCCCAACCTCTGCTTCTGCTCGTCAACATTTATTTTGAGTGCATTATCAAGTTCAAGTTTGGCCTGGTAATCAACTGGACCCAGAAGACTGGAATTGGAAGTTTATTGACAATACGTTGGAACCATTCCAGACTTTACTCCCACCTGCACCGGATAAACTCCTTAATAAAATTTTTGGCCATTGCAAAAAGGGATGTAATGCTAAATGCAGTTTAAAAAAGTTGGATTGTTTTTGTTCATCAGTGTGAACCAGTTTTCAAGGCCAGTTGCACTCCAATGTTGAATTGCTACCAGAAGAGGGTTCTTACAATGTCAGCGAGGAGACATCTGATACATCTCTATTAGAACAACTTACTTGTATCCAGCAGGAAGAATAAGAAGAAAAGAAGAAGACAATGACATTACAAAGGAAGTTCTATTAGGTAATTATCAATCAGACTAATAGTTTTCTCCAATAACTCATAATTCACAACACTTTCATCATTTCCAATGGTATAATTTTCTATTAAATACAATTTTATTTCATTAAACAGGACCTCAACAGATTGTGAAATAGACGTGCCGGAGAAACCACATTTTAAAAAAATGTGCCAAGTACACTACCCACAGGTGGCGTGAAAACATGTGTATATTCTGGAGAAAACTAGTTCTTCAACTTTTTGAATAGCCACATCTCAAAAATGGTAATTCTTAGGATAATAAATGTAAAAACAATTTTTATATGCTCTACAGTTTTTTTCTGACCTATTCTTATGATAAAATTTACAGTTTGGCTGAAGTTTGACTTTGAATAGAATTTGTTGCAGATGTGGGTTCAATGGGGCCTTGTCATATTTAATTTATAATGGTATTCTGAACATTTGTACAAATTTTTAGCTCTATGCAAATTATTGTAGTCTTGAATGTATATTTTGACCAGACTATAGAACTATGTGGTTAAAATGTGTACTTGCTCTAATGTGATACTTGTGATATATTTTGTTTTGGGTTACTGTTTCAGCAGTTTGTACCAGCGATCCACTTGCAACAGAAAGTGTAAATTCTGCAGAACGGTATGAGAATTCATTACAAACTGCAATCACCTCAAGCTACACATCAGAATTAAAGAAAGAAACACCATTAGAAGATGAAGGATCAAAGAAATATTTGTTCTTTTGTTCCCATTGCCCTGTTTGGTCTACTGATGAGAAAAGAATGAAACTGCACTTACTCAGTCATGATGTTCAAGGCAGTGGATCAGAGTACTCTCTTCCAGCTGCCATAAAACAGCCAAGTTACTCTACTGTAGGCATGTGTGATCAGGCTGACAGGAATATGTATTTATGTTCAATCTGTACAGCCAAGTTTTCAGAAAAGGAAAGCATGGAGGCTCATATTTGTAGTCACATTAATGAGGAACTGTTGTCAGATTCTAATTTTCCAGCTAAATCTAATCAGAAAGACAGTATGAAGATAGACATTAGAAACTTGATGTACTCATGTTCTTTATGCCCGCTTGTGTTTTCTCAAGAAAGTATCTTGGATGCACATAGTCTAATTCACAAGAAAGAATCATGCTTGTCAAAAGAGAGCCCAGGCAAATTACAACTCAGACGTAAAGTTAGTAGC
Source organism: Medauroidea extradentata (assembly GCA_003012365.1). Classification (NCBI taxonomy): domain Eukaryota; kingdom Metazoa; phylum Arthropoda; class Insecta; order Phasmatodea; family Phasmatidae; genus Medauroidea; species Medauroidea extradentata. The sequence continues at coordinate 5,569 of PNEQ01095263.1, read as the reverse complement.
ATTAGCAATAAGGTAATTTCGTGTTCGTTGTGCAGGGGTAAATTACCTCACAAGCGTAAGGTTGGCCGACCTTCAAAAAATGCTCCACAAATTTGCCCAGGAGAATTTTCCCGAAAACAGAAAATTTTGAAACCTTTTAAAAATGCTTTACTTAGATTGCCGGGAGAACTGTCACAAAAGCAGAAAATGGGTAGACCTCATACTAACGCACGTAAGGAGCTGTATTCATGTTCACTTTGTTCAGCCAGGTTTCCCCAGGAGAAGTATTTAACCAAGCATATGCTTGAGCATTCAAATGAGGAAAATAAACTTTTAACATGCTCTGTGTGTCCAGCTAAATTCTCTCTGAGAACTCACTTGGCCAGACATGTTCTAAGCCATTCTGGTGAGAAACCATTCGCGTGCTCGATGTGCCCGGCCAAATTTACTCTGAAGAGTTATTTGACCGTGCACAGCCTTAGCCATTCTGGTGAAAAGCCATTTCAATGCCCCAAGTGTCCAGCTAAGTTTTCTTTGAAGTGGTACCTGAAGAAACACATGATTGTCCACACTGTCGTTTCTCAGAAGTTGAGCTTGAAGGCACGCATTTTGAATCAGATGATTTGAAAACTTTCTCAAGTTAGCTAGTATGTTGGCCAAAATTATCTGCGTCATGTGAAAGCATTTATTTTATATACAGTTTCAGAAGTAAAAATGCAACATTAAGAAGGCCACGCCTGATATTTAAGGAATGCATAGAGCTGGGTAGGAGAACAATATGGTTGGTAGCGTGACGAAGTGGCACAGTGTATGTGCCAATAGCAATACTGATATGTAATAAATAAATTGAGGTCAAAGAGCTGCTGAGGTGTAGTGACATTGGTTTTCCTGTCATTTGTGTGTACCACAGGGGGAGTGAGAATGCCATGTGGAAGAGCATGATAACCATGCAAAAATATTTCACCATTAGATCCATAGGAGAATTGTGACCTACCTGTAGTTTTGAAATAAATTCAACAGTGAAATGTATACACTATCAGTGTGGTTGAAGTAGGACAGGCTGAATGACATGCAGGAAGCAGAAATCCCCATTGCATGATTGGTCATCGCCTACAGTATTGCAGCATTTTGTCTAAGTGATATTACTATAGCTTCCTCCAGCTACTTACCACAGCTCATTGCACATTCAATGATGTATGGAATGTTGGCTCTGGAGCCTTTGTTTACAACAATGAATTACTGCAACCTCTGTATGTGGTGCATGTTTGGTTGAGATCTGCTTGTTGTAAGTTGTACCAGCCCCAGCGTCTGGACTTGTTTTAATGTTGTACGATTTGATTGTATTTCTGTGCCTTTATGCTAAATCCTCGTTACAGATGTCCAACAACCAGTACACTGTGAATGTGTTTAACCGGTTGTTATCCCCAGTCTTTAGGGTGTGCATGGAAGCTTATATCATCAGGACAGTGTGTTGCATTTCTAAATTTCCAGGATCGTGGAAGGTTAATTTAGTGGGTTGTTCCAATAAAATATTTTTTTTTTTATTCTTTTGCTGTGGCATTTGACTATAGTCGGAATATACAAAATATTGCTAGACTGCGACATGCTACTTTAGTCGAACACTGAATTAAATGACTGTTAATACTAGGTACGTTGTTTTCTCGCTTGAAATTAAACAAAAATAAACTATTTTCAAAAACACATTTTTAAAAATGTTTTGTACATTATCTTGCGATAGTTAAAATTTTTTTATCCTGCAGCAAAAGAGTTAAAGCAATCTCACATCACAATGGTTTATTCAGTACTAGTGCCTTAGAGCACACTGCCAAGTTCAGCACTTAAATTTATACATACACTATAAACACTACGAAGGACAGTGCTTATGGTAACCCTAGACTCCTACGGCCTCTCACGAAAGCTGGAAGATATTTAGTGTCCTAAGTGAAACAAAGAAAAGAAGACCTTGGGTGCTGCCAGGGTACTTAAAAGTTGCCACTGAACACATATCATCAGTTAAACTTTGGGCTTCTGCCCCACAGACAGGTCCATCTTGGTCGATGTCGCAAAATTTTTTTAGCACTCAGAACTCGTAGGGAAGCAGTTCAATGCCAAAAATCATCTATGCATTTTCCCTCTCAGCCAATCACAGACCTACTCATTACAGACTTCCTCATATGTCAACAGTCATTCTTGAATTTTCCTGACAAAATGTGGTGCCAAAACAACGAATGGCAGTGACTCGGATAATAGCCATAAACACGTATATTTATCATGATAAAGTATTAAATTTAACTTGCATGTTACTGCTGAGCACTAGTTTTAATTAAATAAAATACAAATATTCCATTATTATTTTACAATTGTTATATCCAAATACAAGAACGAATGTCCCTCAAATGCATCACCCAGTGCTTACATAAAGAACTGAGACAAATTATGTACATTTCCCTGCCTGTTCTGCTATGCTACAAATGTACATTCCCCTGCCTGTTTTGCTATGCTACAAATGTATAACAAATTGACAGTTTTTGTATGATCATTGTATCATTATGTTTCCTTGTCCTTCACATTCACCAGGTCTGTTGTCTATTGATAATATGTGATACAGTAAACCGTTGTTTTACCAGACTATTTGGGAGGAGGTGTGGTCCGGTAAATCACGAAGTACTAAAATCGGCACACGAAAATAAATAAGCCGATAGATTTATAGCAGTGTGATACGCGTAGTTAGTAACGCAACGTGTTTGTTGTGGTCAAATCGATGGAAGTGGGCGAGGGGAAAGGTTTGTGCTGAGTGGCGGGAGTAGAAAGATAAGCACGCGCCTTTGTCCGCTCATTAATATAACCAAGGGTGAAGGGCGGGGGAAGAGTATGAAAGGGACAGGAGGCAGCTTGCTATCAGCTTGGATTCATGTTACGTTGCGTGGTAGTAACGTGTGGCACGTGAACTTTAGCTACTACTTTGTGTTTCATAGTAAAGTGTTTATTTACTAAATATATAGCAAAAAAATTTCCATCTAAACTACCGCTGTTTGCATTGTGATGTAGTATCGTATACCGTGTCTGTGAGAGAATAATCTAGTCGCAGCCCTTGAGAATTTCTGAAGGGCAAGGGACGGAAATGCTGAGCGTGAGAAAGGCATGTGTTGCGCTAGTTTGTCCGCAGCAGATTTTATCTCTATATACCTCGCACATTTACACCACATGAGCGTTGTAGACACTGCCTCGTCCTGTGAAGATACAGTAGCAAGTTTCACGTGTTTCCTGGATCCAACTGTGCCAATTTTTTTTGTTCAACATCATATTTCAATACATAACTTTTTTTTAACTAGTTTTTTGCTTTACGAATGTCCGACTCTGTTTCTTGACACCATAATCATCACACAACTTTACTACCAAAACACCGGCCTCTTGTTACTGAATGTTACTGTGTTCAGTATGTCATCCAGAGCTCTAGTGCGGTTACATAACCTTGACCTGTGTGTGATGGATTTATCTCCAATAAATCTGGATTTGATAACGCTATTGTTGCTGGTATTACAATTTTAATTTCCAGCAGTGTATTTGATAGTCGTTTTGCCATCTTTATTTTTACTAGTGCACCATCCAGCTCGGAATTAAGTTCAGTTGCATGAGTTTTAAACAAAGTAGAAACTCATTCTACAGTAGTAGTTTCCAGCTCTTTTATGGTTAGAATTGACAAAGTACCGTAGGTGATTAAAACTTCACCTGGCTATACCTCCTTCAAATTAAAACTTTATTTTAGTTGCTTCAGGGATTTTCCAACATAGTGAGTCCTTCAGAATACCGTATAATATAACAGGCCATTTAGGTTAGTCAGTGGCTTTACTTGCTGAATTACGAACATTACACTCAATTAATGAAAGTATCGTCTTGGCTGTAAAACAATGTGTGATTTGGAATGTTCAATTAAGCCCCTTTTGATACATCTATTTTTGTTGATCCCATACAATTGTTGAAAGCTGACCACTTTTGGATCTTTCAGTTTGCTCCTGCATTTTGCCATTTTTTTTTTTTACCAGTCTCATACAAATCATAAAAAAAAAGGATTTCAATATACAGTAATTGTTAATCATAATTAACATTAAGGGCCCTGCTTATCTAACAGCCACTGAGTTTAAGGGTCTACCACTGTCTTCATCACCATTTTTTTTTATTTGTAACAGATATTTTTTTTCTTATTTTAGGCAGAAAATGTGACTAAATTTGGCTATTATGAATTTTTTTTATCTCTCGTAGTTTTCACGTAATGGCTTGTTAGTCATATTTTGCATGTTTGCGTTTGGACTACACTTAAACCAACTGATATACCAAACTCAAAAAAAATCACAGTGCATAAAGACATTGCAGGCTACAATGTCATGCTCATGTAAATAAAGAATAAAAATTATTTGGATTTAAAAAAAAAATGCTAAAACTGAAAACAAAAATTTTTAAAAATTGGTGCCTGTTGTGGGGGAAGGCAGCAAATGTCTTTGATTGCGCATGTACACTATCCTGGCCGATTCAGTCAAATACGACCTTGGATAATGAAGATCTTCCGGTGTAGCCGTAATTGTTGTGTTTTGTATTTCCGATCAGTGGCGGTGCGTAAGGCCGTGCTCTCGTGCTGTAGCACTGAGTAAACTTTTACAAAGTTATTGTGTACTTAATTTTATTAAATTTCAGGTAATGTGACATAATTTATACTTCTAACCATTCTTTATAATAGATCGACTGCTTTGCGCTAAGTTTTATAGGCGGACGGAATTTTTCTCAAGTAATTTTGCTCGTGTAAGCCGCCCTTTTCTATGGTGTAAACCTGGCTCGGTGCTCCCACGGACTAGCGCACGGTTGTCACTCCTCTTTCCTACCCCCTGTCCAAGCCAGAGGTGTAGAGAGATGCGGGAACCTCGCCTTTATCAACACCTGCTCCGTGCAATGAGCAGAGTAGCCCTGCTATCTACTGCGCAAGCGCGCGACAGTTACGTCAGCGCGTGGACAATGATGGCCGCTCGCATCGCGCACGTGTTCGTACACTGCAGACCGGTAAACAAAGTAATTTTCGGTGTCGCGTGGAAGTGTAGCTGACTTAGAATAACTTTTATGAATAATACGTTACTATCTATTATTATTGTAAGTTGCGGGTGTGAGTGTCATGATACTGTGCATAAATAACGAACTGCAGTAGAATCTATGTTATTAGTCTTCGGCCCAATGGATACATTACCGACGCTTTATGATGGGATAATTTGGTAAGTCGAATTTTACAATATTGATTAATTTTTGTGAAAATTCTGTGTTGCTTGACGGTGAGTGGAAAATTATTTTAGGTTTGTGTATGTGTTGATTTTCGAGTGGACAAGCACATGAAACGTCTAGTTTTCGTACTTGAAGGAGTTATTATAATAACTTATAAGTTATAGTTTTCGGAATAATTATTTAATCGTATCAAAATGATATGCCGATGCGGGGCTGAAGATATGCGTAGGCCTACTTCGCGCATGTTATAAAATTGCGTCTGCATTTAGACAAGCCGAACTCTAATGTAGTCTTAAGACGTCTCACATGCGATATTGTTGGCATTTTA
>PNEQ01095262.1:0-30784 GCA_003012365.1 Medauroidea extradentata | reverse complement strand
CTGCGCATTTCTACAGCTGTTGTTATGAGCGAATTACCGTGAAGCGAACACATGTTTGCTAACCCGCCTTCGCTGGAAACTAACGTGACGGGAACAAAAAAACACTGCGCGGCACTGAGCCATATCTAAATTTAGATGCTCGGATCATCTACTATACTCCTTCAAGTTATCAACAGCCCTCAAAGTCCCTATTACTTAAAAAAAAGCTAAAGTTAACACACGGATCCTAACAAAAAAAGGAAATGAAAACAAAAAGGACAAAAAAAATGCTTCGTGACAATATCTCCTGACATTATTTTGAGCTTCTATTATAACCTGCATAGAAATAACCTTTTTGACTGCATCACCATTCGTGATAGGCAATCTGCATTCGGATGCTTTTTCCCTGGTTTATAGCTTACCTCATAATCAAATTCTGACAATATAAGTGCCCACCTTGTCAATCTCGAGCTCGGGTCTTTTAAATTTAACAACCATCTTAACGCAGAGTGGTCTGTAACCACTGTGAATCTTCTATCATACAAATAAGCTCTAAAGTAATTAACTGAAAACATCAATGCACAGAGCTCACGTTCAGTTGTACTGTAATTTCTCTCGGCTGCATTTAATTGTCTACTCACATAAACGATTGGTCTCTCTTGCCCGTTTTGCAACTGCGATAATACTGCTCCTATTGCGTAACCACTGGCATCAGTACTGACAATGAATGGTACTAAAAATTCTGGATAAGCCAAAATTTTATATGACATCAGTTGATCTCTTAAAGTACAAAATGCAATTTCCTGTTCTTCTCCCCAGTGGAATGGTTCTTCTTTCTTTGTTAACTTTGTTAAAGGACACACTATCTCCGTGAAATTAGGCACAAATTTTCGAAAGTATGAATACAATCCTACAAGTGAATGTGCTTCACTAATATTTCTCGGTCTAGGAAGCTCTTTAATAGCTCTCAAGTTCTTAATGTCTGGAAATACTCCTTTAGAACTTACAACATGACCTAAGTATTCTACTCGATCTTTTACAAACAAACTCTTATGTGGCTGTATTTTAAGGTTAGCGTCTTCAAGCCTTATCAATATATTACGTACACAATCGGCATGTTCTCTCATTGTTTTACTGAATATGATAATATCGTCCAAATACACTAACGCTTGTGTACCTAACAATCCAACTAATACATAATTTTACATAAGCCTTTCAAATGTGGCTGGGGCATTACATAGCCCAAATGGAAGTCTATTAAACTTGTACTTTCCTGTAAAAGTGGCAAAACTTGTCTTTTCTTTATCACTGTCATCTAATTCTATCTGAAAATAACAGCTTGCCAGATCCAGCGTCGAAAAAAACTGTGAACCGTGTAATGAATCTAATGTAAAGATACGGATCTAATTGTGTCACCTGGTTCAGCTTCCGGTAGACCACACAAAATCGATGCTTAACCGTGTTATCTCTGTTCCTCTGTTTAACTACGACAACTGGGAACTGCCATGGAGACTTACTCTCTGAAATAATACCCTTACCTAACAAATATTTTATTTGAGCCTCTACTACTGGCTTTAATGCATGTGGAACTCTATATAGATTCCGCTTAGTCGGTATGGCATTACCTGTGTCTATTCTATACTTCAGTAAATTCGTACAACCCATTTTAAAACTATTCTGCAATTGGAACACGTGTGCAAATTCATTCAGCACTAAAAACATTTCATTCAAATCTCCCTTGCTTAGATGTCTCAGTTTTTTTTTCGTATTATCTGCTCTATCACTTTAATCTCGCTGTCCAACAGTGGTATCTTTGTCCTAATTTTCTTATTTACGGCACCTTCACTGTGACATATATTACTGTAATATTCTTGTTTAAAACATTACTCAGATTCTAGGTTATTCAAACTCTTGGGGAATTTACTGATCCTTATGTCTCCTACTTTGAGACTGCTCTCAGCAATATTACAACTTTCTCGCTTAAACTTCGCGCTTTCTTCGCTACTATCATCGTAATCGCGATTCTCAATATTTTCACAATTATCATAACTTTTATAGCGCTAACTATAGCAGTCTGCATAATTCCTATATTTCTCACTTCCACAATTTATAATATTCTCACAATTTACTATATCCTTACTTTCTGCATTATTTTCACAACTTTTATTACTCATAGACATTTTATTTTCACAACTTTTACTATTTTCCGAAATTTTATTTTTACAACCTTCGCTATCATACATTTTATTTTCATTACTTGCACTATCAGACATTTTACTTTTAAGACCTGCACAGGATTCGGGATTTCTAGTCTGGTTTAGATTCACTATCTCTCCTAACGTTTATCTCGACTGAACTCCTAATTTAACTCGATTGTCTACATGATGGATTAAACAACGATCTGTGTTGTTTGTGGTCACCTCACCTGACACTTTATATTTATTTCACTCACCAAGACTCACTCCGCTCGAGGGAATTACTCTAGCTTCGGAACATGAAAGCGGACGTGTACAACAATATTTTTCGTCAGGGACTAATGTGAGTATTTTTCTTTATGGTTCTGTGTGTGGCACACTCAAATCTCTATCCCAATCAGTCTTACAAGAATTATCATTGGATCTACGGGAACACAATTGCTTATGCACAGCACTCCAGCAGTTTCATCAACAAGTGTGGCATATCCTACAACTGTACCCCTTTGCAGTGTCTCGTCTGACACGTTTATAATCTTTGTAATAGCCCTCACATAATATTTAGATGCTTTCAGAGGATGTTCCTCTATAATATTCTCTGGACCGACCCTGGCAACGATCCCTTCGACACCCCCACCACTACGTGTCGTTTCTCTGCCATCTTCTTGCGCACGCATCTCACTAGGACGACAAGTCCTCTCACCTCGTTGGACATCCTCATGATGGGAAATGATAGGCTGAGGTGCATCGCTATGACCCGTAACATAGAAGTTCTCTTTACCCTGGTCAACCACCCTCATAGCCGACCCTCATTTACAACTTTCATAGGTACCTGTATGGCTGTCAACACCATCTACCGGACTCATCTCACTGAGTCTACACCTAGTCTCCAACTATCTTTCTTGAGTCGTTTCTCTGCTCCATTCATCACCCTCATCTACATTGAGGTTCTTACCGATAATAATATTACATAACACCCTGGCTACGCGAACATTCGTTAATGACGGTTAAATTAACAGCGTTTTCAAGCAAGTGTCCTTACTTGTCGCGTCCACAGTGACTTCAACTAACATCTCCAACCTCGGTGGCAGAATCGTTTTTACTTTTCAATAGTGACTCCCAATATTGGTCTGTATTTATCGTACAAGAGGCGAGCTCAGAAGTGGCCAGTTTCCCAACTCGCTTCTCCTCGTCACTCTTAAGGCGATGTACACATAAACTACATTAGCTGTTACTATTAGTGTCTTTTAAATGAATAAGCTTGTTATAAAATTGATTCTGGCATCGTAACGTAGGAGGAAACATGTTCCAAACAGGCCATCGAAAGGCAGTTTTTACTTACAAATTTGGAACAGGTGTGGATAACACTGTCCATTCACCCACACATCTATACGCTGGGTACCTATGATGTGGAGACTGTCTCCAGTAATTCCTTTTGTTCCCAACTCAGGTCTGTCTACGATATTCTTGCTGATGTTAGGTCGAGCAAGCGGAATATCAGAACCAGTAACTATCAGGAACAAGTGAGACTGGCCTTCGACGACGATGGAAATTACTGTATCGTTCCCTCTAACGACTGTTATTAATGCAGTGTTGTGCCTGGAGTCGACACCCGGCGCTTCCCATTTGGTAAGCTACTGTCAATACTATTTCTAAGTTTACTGGAATCATTAGTTCCAGACCCCTTTGGGTGCTGGTACACTTGGGTTCCCTGACTATGTCCAGGCCCCTTAGGATGTTGGTACACTTCGGATCCTTGACTCCTACACTCCCTAATCATTGTCCTAATTTTCCACATCTAAAGCACCTAATGTTACTGCTCCTTCGCCCGTTGCCGGTACTCATGCTCTTGGGAGGACAATCTACTCCCGATCTACTCGTATTGAAACTATTGTCATTCGAACCACGATAGCATGAGAAATGAGGTCTTCCGTAGCCTCTGCCCATGGAATTCCTAGCGCCACTAAATTATTTTCCCCGTGCCACACTTGACTGTCTGGAGCCTACATAATATACTCACTTTCTCCTATTTGGATAATCTGACCTATTTGTTCTCTCCTGATGAGCTTCTGTTGTTTCTAGAGCTATCGCCATATGCTCTGCTTCATCCATTGTTCGGAGGAGTTTATATCTTAATTGTAAACCTACATTACCTCGCGACTCATCAGTAAATGTGGCTAAGAAACGTCTTTCAGCTTCTTGATTCAATATTTCCTGTTTCTTGGGCTATTCTACCCTTTGCACTGTCTTTTCACATAATTTTCTAAAACGATCTGCGAACGCCTGAACATTTTCACCGCTTCTTTATTTAGCATTGTTCAACATAAAATAATGGAATTGTAGGGGTTGGCATCCCTGAAATCTGTTAACTCCTCTTTCAAATTTTTAAATGTTATGTCTTCCTTTAGACGCGGACAAGTGGCGATAAACCTGTGTGCTAGACCCTTCATTTTCATTTTAACTAACTTTGTTTTGTCTTCATCTGTCCATCTACCTAACGCAGCAGCACTTTCTATATTCTCTATATTCCCTTTTCGTCTGACCATTTCTCAATAACCGAGACCACTGATAGGTCCTTCACACATGTGGGGATCTGTGCTGTTCATTCCTTAACCATATTTCACTAACTGGCAGCTAAAAATTATATTCAATTCTCGTACACTTAGTCTTTCAGTTCTGAAAGCGGAACCCAAGTCCTACAATCGTTTGAACGCTTTTTCGGAATATTGTATGGCGATTTACTGCTTTCTGGAATAGCAGGTAACTTTCTTTTGCTACTTGATCTGCTTCTTCTCGTTCCTTACTCTGAGAAGAACTAACTCTTATTTAACTCTCGCTTTTACTAGAACTAATAGGCTGTGGTTGAGTGCTTTCACCCTGATCAGTTCTCTCTATTTCAAACTCCTGATATACACGATGGGAAGGTATACATCTCTTAACTAATCGTGCTTCAACTTCTAAAATAACACGACCTGCAGAGCTATCATACTCATACATACGGTATGCAGATGTCGGAAAACTTCTCTTAGGTTTTCCCTTAAACACGATTTCCAATCCTGAACCTGTTGTTAAAGCACTAATAGTTTCTCGCGAAAACGTTCTACTTGGGCTAAGATAAAGGAAGTATGTTTCTTGAAACATTTCTCTATCAAATTATATGAGTAGTGCTCTAAGCCTTTCAGAGCTTCCTCACTTGAAGTTAGTACAACAATACTGGACACTACTGTTAAATCAATTACTTTACAGTCCTTTATATTAAACAATAAACGACGTATCATAGCGGTCTAATGTTGCTGCAATACACAACATATAAGAGGCACAGAATCTAAATAATTATGGCAAAATTCAATCCTAACCCAAGTTCGCGGTGTGATGTCTTTGTAAGTCTACATCACATTCAATGGTGCCATTTTTCCTATTTTTGGCAGGGCCATGCACATATTCTACATTAAAACGATATGAGCGTCTACAGTAGCAATGTTCGTTATAATCGGTCGCGTCACCTCTCTCACGAAATATTTTATTTGACTCGTTAATCGTTATCCTGACGATCCTAAACGCTTCAGGACACGTTACAAAATCCCATTCAGCAACACTGTTAAGTTCAATTAATACCTCGCGGTTTGTATTCTTTCTATGTTATCATTTATCTCATTAACGTGTTTCATTAACTCACTGTTTCTCAAAACAAAAAAAAAATATTTTATACACGATCGCAATATGTTAATCTGAAACCTCAAACAACCTATAACCTGAAATCTTAAAATCCTCAAAAATCCTAAACGTCCTAAAATCCTAAAATCTTTCGGAGTGGGTTACATATGTAGCCATTTGGTACATAATCCCATAAGCTACCACCATTTGTTATGTCGAGCGTGGCAACTGACATAAAATATTTAAACACTGATTGATATTTTTCAAATCAATGGGCTTGAGCAGCAACCTAGTTTATATAAGTTTTAATTTAACATTCACTTTCTATTTACAAATATTATCACTTACTTGAATGCGAATCTAATGTGGCCCATATGGTAAAGCTAACTATCAAAGGCAAAAACAATATCATGTTCTACTCAGGTGGCTGTACTGAGGGCGTGGCATCTGGTGCAGGCTTCAGGTCCTCCCAGCAGCAGATCCAACTCCTTGTAGACTTTTAGGGCAGAAGGCCAAAGATACTCTCCGAATGGCGTGCAATAGAATATAAACTAGGAGAGGGAGTGGAAGGGGAACTTCCCTCAAGAACTGGTACCTCCCAAGGGGAGTGACTAACTAGTGAGAAGTTATTGCAGGCACCTCATGATTGGCTATGGACAAAGCCCACGCACTATGCGGCTGTGTCGCAATAACACTGTCGACGAATAAGCGAAGCCCGCACTGCAGGATAATGTTGTCAACTCGTGGTAAATGTCAGACCACGAACCGATGTAAATTCCGGGAAGCTGAGGTCTGTGGTTGCGCTTCACACTGGGCACGTCGTGCATCGTAGACTCTTGGCAGGCAAGGCTCGTCGCCTCGAATGAAATAATATTCACATACTAACACACAAGACATTAAGTCAGAATACCCTGTGTCCAATGACAGGCAAGGCCTGGGCATTACATCTGTATAAAGTATTTCTTACGAACTAACCTTCCTCTGATTAACAAAATACATGAACAACTAACAATCGTTATTCCATAAAGTAAAAATAGAAACAGGACCACTCGCGACATCTACATATTCAAACCAGTTACATTCCAGTTCACTACTGGACCAGATACGACGACGTCTTAACGGAACCACTGGAGCACTCTGTCGACACACACATAAACAATTACATCTTAACTACTACACTTACCTCTAGAACGCGTATACTGCTCTTTGCAATGTACTGTTGCGTATCATTCTAAAAAAACTTTAAATCACTGTGAATTAACGTAAAATTATGTGACCATGAATTAAACAAAACTTAATTCACCAAAATCTAAACTAACCACAGCATAGTACAATATGGAGACCAAGTGGTCTATACCCGGTGCCTCCACCAAAATTTGTCAGGAGGTTGGGTCATAGAAAAATAAATAATGTAAAAATAATTAAAGAAAGTGGTGGACAGGAGATAGTCAGTGCCGTTGAGTTGTAAGAAATGGTAAACCTTGTTTGTAGCTAAAATGTTGAGTGTAAAATGTATGTGGTATGTAAACTGGTGTGTGTGAGTGTGTGTGTACCTGAATACTAGCAATGCAAGACTACCTGGTGGCGAGCAAATAATCGTCACAAGTAAATAAACAATCAATTGGCTGACCCATAATGATAAACAATAAAGATAAAATAAACTCTGAAATTATTAAAAAGAGTTGTGGGGGAATTAAAGACGTACGGTGCGTAGCTACTTAAGTAACAAAAAAACAAACACTTAAAAAGAAACTTCCACCTTGTAGCCTACAGAAATAACTTATGTATGGTAGAGCACAACAAACCTACTGAAATAAAATAATAACACCACTTGGCAAACTTTCTAATGCGAGGGGTAATGAAGATCTAACATAGACTAACGTCCCAGTACAGGTCGCATCTCCTATCTTGTATCGTGCATGTGTCACATACCAGCATCTATTAATCAAGTAATTCAATCAAGATACATGTTCTGCAATTAGGGGCTATTAATTAATGTTAAGGGGATTACCGATTTAATACTTGAAATGAAAGAATAAATTCAAATATTTGGAGTTTATTTCAAATGATTAAAATAAATTCTTACAAAAATAAAGATTACATTAATGAAAATAAGTTAAACAATTTGGAAAAGATTTTAATGCATGTATTGGGAAATAGATGTTAATATGATGTGATGCACAGTAAACAGGTATTACATTAAGAAAATATAACTACGACAAAATAAATTTCTGTCATTACAACCAATACTGAGGTCATTACATTACTCTTAAACATTTAATAAATGGCGATTGTACTTGCCAACATCAAATACACGCGAAAAGGAATCAACAACTATTCAACAAATACCGAACACGAAAACTAAAGGGGAATGAATAATAATGAACAATACAGATGATAATAATAACAAAGAATACTTATCGTTTTGATGTTCCTGTCCAGCATAGTCTCATCTGTCTCAGGGCTATGAAGTCTTCCTATTCCATAGTAAATTAAAATAGTAAATGACTACCCGAAATTAATATAATAGTAACCAAAAAAACTAACTAAACTTAAACTTCTGCCATCTGTCAGCCCGAGACCTTAGGCTTATGCCTCGCCCGTCGGGGTATCGCCATGATCGCCTAAGTCCTAACAACCAAAAAACTCCAAGAAAAGTCCAACATAGAAAAAGCTCATCAAAAGTCCATGATAGATAAAATCTCTAAGAAAAAGTCTGCCAAAACATGGCCAGCAGGTATTTACAATTACCGGTTACACCGTCGAGAACCTTCCATGATTTACCTTCCTGGAATGGTCAGCAGCGACCATTCCAGATCGGCGCAAAATCTACCCTCTCTGTCCCACAGGGCATTCACTCGTCAGCGAAATTTGACGTTACTGCGGGGGCGCTGTTCGAGAGCGGAACGACAGAACTGTGCTGCAGTGCACTTCTTGCCCATGCGTCTGCCCTACTACAGCTGGTAATGTGGGACAGGGGAGCGGGGGAGTGTTGACAGAGGCGTCCAGTGCCCCCGGAAAGCCGCCGCACGCCGAAGGTACCAGAAGGACCCACAGCACACGACCGCCCGGCGACACAGAAACATCCATCACCACACCCCCCATCTACCTACAACCTAACACAAGGCCATCGGCCTACACACACTACCGGGACACTGTCCGCAATGGAATTCACTAGCACTGCAGTGGCAATAAACTCTGCAGGCTACCAGAAACAGTGAACTAAAAAAACTCTACCTGAGAGACTGTGTGAGAACACTCTAGATTTCCACGATCATATATGTAAAGCAATGTCTTCCCATCCCAAATAACTATCCTACATATTTGAAGTATGGATAAGAGGAAAAAACCAAATATAATAAATGTGCGGAAATTAGCACCGTGACAATATTCACAAAACTATAATTTTCAACTACTTATTTTATTGGTACTTGTATTTCAGGCATAATGTATAACTTTACGGTTCACAGACATAAAAATTCTCTTATAAAATTTAATATTGTGATAATTACCTTACTATATGGTTATTTATGTTTTTTTATGGACAGCAATATGTATTCTTATTTTACTAAATATTTTTGTTTCTTAAATAATTTTCAAGTTCGAACTCTTTTATAAAATAGCTATAGCTTTTCTTTTCACTTTAAGGTACAGATTTAATTTACTATAAAATTAAATTCGAACATGAGTATGTTGTGTGAGGCATGAATGTGTGGTGTAAATGTGCGACTACGTTTCAATATGTAAATGTGGACCTTGAGTGTGTGTGTGTGTGTGTGTGTGTGTGTGTGTTAGTAGTGAAAAATTTGCATTGAATTTACCTTGACGATGGAGAATTTAAATGCAGAGTAAGGGCCTTGTATGAGGACTGGTTGGCATCTGTAGTCGGTAGTGGTAGTGTTAGTATTGGTGTTGTTACTGTGATGATGTCTCTGGAGGACTTCTGCTAGATTCTCTGCGTGGTTGCTGTCTGCAATTGCTGTCCTTGAATTCTGTAACTAAAAAAATTTTGTCTTAGAAAAAGTTCTAAATAAATATATTTATAATGTTTCATGGATAACTATTTCCTTTACTTTGGCTGTCCTTTAAATTTTTAATAACAATGTTATTACTGTTGTGTGGATTAGCTCTCCCTCCATATTTAAATATGGTATTTAGTTGTAAAATTTTGAATCAAATAACGAAATTGGTCTGCCTCTATTGAAATATTTCTCAGCGGAAATAAAAATTATTATTACTATGCGATGCTGCACATTATTTAATCAAAAAATTATTGTTAAAATTCATTTATATAACCTACTGTGTGTGCGCATGCTAGAATATTTATTACTTTATTATAAAACTATTTTAACTGTACCTATAGATCACTTTGATAAGTATATCAATATTACCTGCTGGGTGTACTTATATCGGAATATTTATTACTTTATTGTTAAATTATTTAAATTGTACCTATAGATCACTGTGAAAAGTATATAAATACTATCTACTGTGTGTATATACTTGAAGATTTATTACTTTTTTATTAACTTATTTTAACTGAACATATGGATCACTGTGATAAATATATTGGTTGTTACCAAAATAATATACAAACATATAGGCCTAAGCAGTCAGGGAAAAATACAGATACAAGAGAAACTACATGAAGGAAATACTCGAGGAATAGTTAGTAGTGTAGTATAGTTCCTTCTATTGCAGGAACCTAGGAGCCGGATCACCGGATCTGTTTTGTATTTTATACTCTTTCTTGTTAGGCTGTTCATCCACCATCTTCGTTAATGTCCGCTGTCTTTATACCTAGCTACCCTCATTGGCTCCACCCTCCATCTTGTTTTTTTTATTACTTACATAGTTGCCCTCTAGACAGGGCTGCCAGTAGTTACTGATCGTCTCCTAGATGGCGTTGATTACTAAGACTTTGGTGCTGAGTCTTTCCACCACAGGAGAGCTAGTAGCTATACCAATCGTCTTGGTTCCAGTGTCGTCTGCTAGATAGCGTTGATGTTGTATGTACTACTGGTTTAGTCCGTCTCTGTTTTCAAGTATCGCCATTAAGAGCGCTACCGCACCTAACCTCACCTAACCTAACTTAACCTGACCTATCCTTCTAACAAGTTACATGTCTAGCCTTGTTTCTGTTCTTCGTTTAACCTTACACTTATTTTCCCTTGTATGTCTGTCTTGTATCATAGTACACTGCTAGGAATTCTTCTAGTATGTTGCATTATCATAAGACGTTGAATGTGTTCCACTCGTGTAGGTATTGGAATTTTTTTCCTGTTAGGTGTTTATAAGTAGTGTATGTTAGTACTATTTTACCTCTAGTAATACATGTCTTCTTCTAATTCTTGGAAAACTTTATTCTTGCTATGATTTGTTAGGGCTTGGTTGAATTTATGTTACGGCTAGGCCATTTATTTAATATGTTTTTAATGCTGAAATCATAACTTAACCTGACCTAACCTGACCTCCTACCATGTTACATATATAACCTTGTCTCCGTCTATTTCTTTAACCTAATACTTTTTTTCCTTTGTTTGTATAAAACTAACAGTTTTTTTTTCCTATGTATAAATTTTAAGTATTTTTATCATGTTTTACCTTTTACACTTGCTCGACTTCTTGGAATTTATATTTTTGTCCTGTACCTGTTCTGTGAGTTAGTTTCATTTTTTTTTTATTTATTAACATTTATGCTGTTACTTTCGTATATGTAAGTTTCATTTTGAAATACTTGATAATATTTATATTTTTATTGCTTTTGTGTAGAAGGAAAGGTCAATTTGTTTTGTGTTCAACTTTTTATACGTTATATTTCTGTTCTTTAAATATTTTTCCCTTTTGTATAAGTGTTTTATGTACGTTATCCTTTTTCTCTCTCTCACTCCCTGTCTCCCACCCTGTCTCCCTCCCTCTCTCTTACTCTCTCCCTCCCTCTCTCTCTTATTCTTTCTCTCTCCCTCTCCTTCCCTCTTGGATATTGCATGTTGGTTTTTCTGTGTTAGACCTTTAATGATTGTTTTTCGTTTTATTATATTTGGTTTGAGACAATTTCTTCCGTGTTGAACTTTGGTATACGATTTCTAGTATCGCACAGAAACTTTGCGTACTTCGGTTTAAGTATTTTCTTGTCTGTAAGTAATTGTATATGTTTTTTATTTAATGTTTTGTCTGTATCTAGATCTTGGAAATACTGTTTATGTTAAACTTCCATTGTAACATTTTCCATTGTAACATTTAGGCCATCCAATATTTTACTCTATGTTATGTGACCAAAAATTTTAATTAAATAAAACGCGATTAGTTGTGTTTGGCCTATGGTTCTTCAGTTATATGGTTTAATTTATACTACTTCACGCCGACCTTATGTTGGAATTAGAAAACATCCATACCATTGTATTAGAATCTGGAGTATTTTGTACCAGTCAACATATATTAACATAGCATTTTGTAACCTAACCATGCACTAACTCTACCTTTTTCTGACACTTATAATAATGAACTCATTAATCTTGCTTTTGGGAAACATGTTTTCCAATAAAATAAAACAAAATATATTTTTTAAGAATTTTTTTGAGACAATTTATTATTTTGTATACATTTCTATTCAATATCATTCTCGAGCTGTTGTGAGACATCATGTCTAACTGGTAACTGTACTCAGTGATGCGGTGGTGTTCCTTGTTTCGCAGTGTAGCCATGGAGAGTCTCGTAATTTCTGCAGTAGTCTTCTAGTAGCTGCTAGTAGTCTACCACACCTCTCTTCATTGCAGTCCTCCGGCAGTATGGGTGTTTTGCGTTTCAGCTTATTGTGCAGGCTTTTTCAGTGTAGCCAGGATCCTAGGCTCCTGCAATAGAAGGAACTATACTACACTACTATAGTTATATTTAGTAACTAACAGAAAAACGAAAGGCAGTGTACTTGGACACACAAATAAAAGCTGCACTCATGACTCATTTCAGAAGGGCGACCAGAGTACTCTGGTACCTGGACATCGACAATGTGTCGCATGCCTACCATCCACATTGACAAGGGCTCCCAATGCATCCATGGATGTCTCCTATGGTCTGATTGGCCACAACCCCAGTAGGCACAAAGGTGGTCTCTCTAGGGCAGGGCACCACTCCTCCCAAAGACCAAACTCGCTTGTCACTACGCGAAATTCGCCGACGATAGAAAGATAAAGGAAGAAAATTTCACTCTGAAATGAGTGACTACACTGAAAGTCTACATCCCGCTATGTTAAACTAACTGAAAGAAGTTACGAGTTTAACATAACGAATATCATTCCAAGCCAATTATTATCATTTATGGTATCGGGAAGGGGATACTTATAATAGTACATGCCGTTTAAAATTATTAATTTACTGTAGTGTGTGGATATCAATACTGTTTGTAATATTTAAAATGTTATATTAAACTAATGTGTGCTGGACTGTGTATTATTATTAAAATTGAATTATTCTAATTACTTTAATACCTCGTACAACTTTTAGTATTACTAATATTTTCAGGAACAACATTATATTCATTCCCGCCTGCTTTAACACCTCATACCATCTGTACAATTATCAATATACACAGACACAAGCTTCAGCGACTGCGGCAAGTTTACAATTGATGTTCTTAGTCAACTTTTCACCAATACACCTTCCATAGTACATACGATACATATTATGTAATAAGTATATGATATATAAATAGTACATTATTAAATTGGTAACTTAATATTGTATCTGAAATGCTGAGTAAAGAAGTAGTAAAATAAAGCAAATAAAGAAAAATACATAGTAAGAGAAATTACAGGACGAACACAAGGAAATATCGGCTCTCTAGCTCACCATAGAGATCGGAGGCTAGTCGTACTCAGGTACAACTGCCCAAAGATCAACTGTGTCGCAATCATGGACCCACAGCTGAAAGTCCAAAACTGCTCCTACTGCCAGCTCGGCCAGTAGAGCAACAGGCGAGGTCTCTCTACTCGCAGAGACTAAATTCGCACACCAGACGCGCAAATCGAAGAAAAATGAAGAAAAGAGAATTGATCGCCTAATGGCGAGGACTCACTGTACTGTAAAGGTCCCTACCACACAGTTCTTTAACCCATCATATCACGCATCCCTGCTGCTGCTTTACGTCTGCTACCTCAAGATTGGCTAAGTCCTGGACCACAGTTCTGAATGAACACAACGATTCTCATTCTTAGTACTTGTGTTGCCTCATCTCTTTTGGGAAAGTGAAAGAACAATGAAATTATGTAAAGGGGAAAGACTAACTAAACATCTTCTAAAATATGGGATGGTAACGTAAGTTACGGGCGTGGTCAACCGCAATTTTCATCATCATTATTTTATTTTGTATTTGTACCAGGTATTTTTTTCCTTATGTTAGACACAAAATGTGACTAAATTTGGCTCTTATGAAATATTTTTATCTCTCATAGTTTTTGCATAATGGCTTGTTAAAGTCATATTTTTCATGTTTCTGTTTTAACGACTACACTAAAACCAGCTCATATACCAAAAAAAAAAAAAATTACAGTGGATAAAGACATTGCAGGTTATAATGGAATGCTCATAAAATTAAAGGATAAAAATTATTTGTATTTAAAAAAAACTTTATTGAATTTTTAAAATTTTTATTTTCAGTTCAGCATTTTTTAAAAATTCAAATAACTTTTATTCTTTAATTTTGTGATCATAGTATTATAGCCTGTAATGTCTTTATCCGCTGTGATTTTTTTGAGTTTGGTATATCAGTTAGTTTTAGTGTAGTCGTTAAAATGGAAACATGCAAAAAATATTACTTTAGCAAGCCATTACGCGAAAACTATGAGAGATAAAAAAATTAATTAGAGCCAAATTTAGTCACATTTTATGTCTAAAGTAAAAAAAAAAATATCTGCTACGAATAAAAAATAAAAAAGTGGTGATGAAAGTTGTGGTAGACCGCGCCCTTAAGGTGTCAACCTGACCACGCATCACCACTCGGCTCAAGTTGGCAGCAGTGTAAGCTGAGTTGCAAATTCCTGTTACTGGGTCGCAGCACCGTGCATGTGTGCGTGCGCGCGAACTGGAAGAAGCTACTGTATGAACTCTGCCTTTCGTATGGCAGCGAAATAGTAATATCATGAACTATTGAAAATCAATTAAATGACTGAAAAATACAACGGGCACTAAACTGAACTAAGAAAGTACACTGCTTGCACGTTAGCGCCAAAATGAATGCTACTGAAATTTTAACTGTTTTTTAAGTTATATTTATATTTAATGCAAAACGAAAATTTATGAAACATCGTAATTAATTATGTAATTGCGCACACAAAGAGGAACAATTATGATGTAAGAAATGCATTAAAATGTTTTAAAAAGAAAGTTTGCAATAAATTTACTTAATTGTTTTATTGCAATAGTAACTGTATTATTAAATCTCAAAATTTATTAATTGATTAAAGTATTTAAATGATGCTTTAATAGCAAATTAAATGGAATGTTTGACTGTGATAATAATTTTAATTGGTTTGAACAGAAATTTTAATATTATAATTAAGGAATTATTCTGGTTGGGTAGGTGTTGAAACTAATTCCATTAATCAAAGTTCATTGATTAATTGGGGGACAGAGGCCGATTTAAAATTTTCTTGATACGGGATTGCTTTAAAAAATCCTACCACTGGAGATTTTGACTTTGTATTTATACTGGAATTCACAGGTGGGTGGGTGGGGAAATTAATTAATTTAATAATTTGAATAAATTTTAAATTTATTAATTTGGGGGGATGGTGGCTTGGTTTTCAGATGGTGAGGAGCTTAAGAGTGTGTGGTAGATAAATAAACGCTGGAAACATAAATTGAGTTCGATTCTTTTTTTTTCGAAGTCAATATGGATAAAATACTCAATGACAATCCTAGATAATGGTATTTGTTAACTTTTTGAGTAAACATTTATCCAAAATTACTAATTCGTTACGCGTGATCTCTTGCGCCGCAGTTAAATGCACGAGGTTCCGGCGTCAGAGATTGTGCCTCAGAAGTTCGTAACACTGGAAACAATTTTGTTTAAACCATTGGCTAAAAGTATTGTCTATGATTGCTATTGTTTAATTTTCGCAAATTGGCTTCAAGGAACCTACAGTTATAGATTAATGCATGTTCTCTTAAGGCGGCTGCACCAGTGTTACAAAACTATATATTTATGTCATTATTTTTAATGGTTGCACATAAGTTATTATTACTTGGGGGGTGTCCTTTAGACGCTAGCTGCACTGTGGGTTTATTTATATGATATTTAGGGTTAAATGACTTTAAGACAGTTATGGCTAAACGGGCATTTACTATACTAGAGTGGCAGGTACTCTGAATACAAAATAGGTTGCAATGTGTTCTATTAATTTAGGAGGGGAGCGCAATATTACTGATTATTAAATTATTATATTAAGTTGAGAGTTGTTGCCACATAATTAGACCTGACGACCTTACCGACAGCTGGATTGATGAGGTGACGGCATCGATGGACGAACACGCCCTCGCCGGGACTCGACCCACGAGTCCTCAGCAGAGAACTGCACTGCTGTTGATCTGATGAGTGCTGGTGGACGACCGCTCGACGACAGACGACAAAACCTCGTTTACTTGGTAACAGCGCCTTATATCGGCGTGCTTGTCCTCAATATTGCGCCACTACGATGGGGGGAGGTGAGTTGCTGTCTTCCGTGGTTTCCCAACGCTGACCTGATTGCGGGCGGAACCTCTCGCTGCCCGGCTTGATCTAGTAGAATAGTGTACCTACATTGAAATAATAGGCCATATGTGGTTAAACTGGCATTTAGGCTAAATGTGTTTATTTTGTGCGTGTTCAATCACTTGTTACTTCACATATTACGTAATGAACACATCATTAGTGGTAAATAGAAGTGCAGTAGGCTAATGCTTCACTGTTATACAACATAAATAATTTTTTTGCGGTACGCTAAACTAACACCACACAATAGCCCAGAAGTATTCTTTGCCGTATAAATTTGTGTATTGCATGTGAACCTAACATCCGTAATGAAATACAAAATACTATTGATTATACAAGATATTTAATTTGGATAAATAATCGACGGTAACATACAAAATCTGAGGAACAATATTATACTAACACGAAATATTATTGAACTCGTTTAAGATATCCAATATCAGCCCAGAGAGTAACCATTGCACCATTGTGGCTGACACTTGGTGTGGTTCTGTTGTAAAGTAATTATATGGGTATTAAATTATTAAACATAGTAATGGTTTGCTCCTGTAAACAGGTTTACTTAATGTATTATTGCATTTTACAGTGCTCGGATACGGTTCTGAAATTGTGCGATGTAACAATGAGCGTGATATTAAACTTATATAAAACCTCCGACTCTAATATCTTTGAAATATAACATTTGTTACATTTTATGATTGACTACATACGTATAACCATACGAACCACCGTAACAGACTTAAAAAACGTTTCTTATTGACCAAGCGTAGTCTGGTATTCCGCCGGAGCGCGACAGCAGTCAGCTATCTTGCCAAGGCTCCGTGTGTACTACGGCTTGTGACGTCACTGCACGTTTCCGCAGGTGTTTTAAAAGTGCGAAATTTAAGTAGCGGTAATTACCTCAAATCGACTTCAAATTTAAAAATTTCAACACACTTCGATTTCTTTTTATATGCACGTAGTGCGGATGTTCTTATTGAAATTCACTTTAGGGGGCCATTAATTATGACCTATGAAACACGAGTGTAACTATCTCTAAAGTGTATTCTGAATGTGATGCTCTGAGGATTAGTATGTTTTTCGGATATTATACTTTTTGATAAATACAATCTACTTTGTACTAGCTGTATATGTTGCATATACACATTCTCACATAGTTTAAGACATGAACGAACAGAAATATAGCTTGTAAACAGAAAACTATTGGAATAGGTGCTTGAAAACAGCTAGCAAGCGGAGACGGGAAATAAGTCCATTTTTTTTTTTTTTAATACTGGTGTGCAAAATACATTTGACAGATTTCATTTACCACCGGCCAAGAGCAAGGAAGTTGATGCATACAGAATTTGACGATTTAGGGAAAAGTACTTTGTTCGGAAAACAGTTCTTTTCTTCTCCTGAAAAGTAACAAAAAGTGACTTAGTTCCTTTCTCCACTGGACGATTCAATTTGATTGCGTGATAACAATTCATACATAAACCACTCTTTACTTTACTAAAAATAATTACAACTTAAATATGCCTTTCTTACACACGATTGACTGCCTCACATATTTCTGTTAGCTTATAGCGTTTAGTATTTGACAGCGCCAGGTTTGGCAATTCCAAAGGGATCTTTGTAGTTTCACAACATCGCCAGAACTGCAGTTTTAACTTCCACACGACTATTTATATGTTCTATGACCGTCCTGAAATAATTTGTTTAGAAACTCGAGGGCAATCACTTACGTCATCGCAATTACAATTTTGACAAATTCACTCGCGTTTTTTTTCCTTGCATTCTTGCGTTGTTTATAAATCCACACTTATTCTCTCAATAATTAATTAAATTTCAGTTGCTAGAAACTTATTTTACTCTGTCCCATGAACGAATGTATTTTACTTACAAAGCTGTAGGAAATCCTACGTTCAGCTGTTTCCATGGCTGCTACAGCGGTATCTTAGCTTTAAATAAATTTTAATAAAAAACAAACTGAACCGATTATAAACCAGCCAAATGTGTGTCCCATAAATATACGACAGTGAAAATAACAGAGTAAATAACTACATTCAGAGTTATAAAAAGTGCACTCGTTCATGAGATTGATAGACAGGTATTATCCAAGAAATTGCATAATAAGTCTGAGTAGTTCTCATGTGCATGTCTGATTCTTTAATTGTGCACAAATAAGATATTATTATATTACTACTTCACTTTCTGGTAAATTTTAATATGCAGTTTAATTAAAAACGACTGAAATAAAACGTAAAGCTTACACACACAATAATTGTATAACTATTCTCAAAGTAAACAATTTTTACATGTTTAACATATTTTTGTAATGAATATCTGTA
Organism: Medauroidea extradentata; assembly: GCA_003012365.1. NCBI lineage: Eukaryota > Metazoa > Arthropoda > Insecta > Phasmatodea > Phasmatidae > Medauroidea > Medauroidea extradentata. Next base: position 11,882 of record PNEQ01095262.1, on the reverse strand, counting down.
GTAAAATACATACAATAATATTTCCATTACACAAAAAACTGACAAAACAAAGTCACTGAAGCTAAGTCCCAAAGTGCGTAAATAATATTAACTTGGCAATTACGCGCCTCATAAATAAAATAACTTAATAACATTGACAGTTTAAGTTTGAAATATTAAATCAATATTTTTTTATGTTTGACTACTGCCCCAGAAAGTGTTTTGTTTTTACAATTGCATTCAAATAAAAATAAAAGAGATATGAGTGAGTCAGCGACAATATTAGGGGAGGAGGGGAGCTGTGGTCTCGAGAGCCGATGGAGGGTCAATAATGCTGGTATGGAGCGGTGGGGAAACGAGATATCCTCGAGAAAACCCCAGTGACATCGTACGACACAATTGCCACATGAGAAAACCCGGGGTGACCCTGCCAGGGATCGAAATAGAATCGACCCTTAATTTAAATTTGTTATTAGTAGATAAAATGTGCACATTCGTTGTTTATTGCAACAAAAAAAACAATAAAAATGCAAACAACTGGTATTTCCGTTTCATTGTCATTTATTTTATTGAATAATCCTATTCGCAGCAATATTTCCTTAAATAAGGCATACTATGCATAAAGTAAAACAAACTTGCTGTCGTTATGAAAACATTACACGATTAACATTACACAAAAGTCAAGTCAGTTTATCCTGTATTAGCCTATACGTATTTCATGTTTAATGATATTCGGTAAAAAGGTTAATTGCTTAACTTATTTTTCTCTTAAATTTCTTCTCATTCATGGACATAAATTGTTTATGAAAATTTTTTAAAATAAGTAATTCAACATAATTATCTGACATTATAACTGATATAAACAGTAAAAACGGCCTAGTTAATACACTCTCCTCACCTTGATACTACTTCTGAATCGCTTGCGGCGGACAATCAACAAGTCCCATGATATTTTATCGGCGAGTAGAAATGTCTATTTATTCAATATTTGACTTTTCTTTTAATAAATTTAACACGACGCATATATTGTATTTATTTTACTGGTGTGGTAGTTATTTTACGTGTTTCTTCTTTAGTATCATAATACCATGTAAAATTAACTAAAATATTCAGTATTCATCATCAGCTGGACGAACCATAAAGTCACACTGACCATTGTGTTATTGTACTTTCTTGCAGAGAAGTCACAGACCAGACAGCCAACAAACTGACCCTATTATTATTATTATTATTATTATTATTATTATTATTATTATTATTATTATTATTATTATTATTATGTATTTTACAGAATGTACTCTACAATTTATTACATTCCACTCACAATTTTTCGTCACCCAAAACAACGTATAGATGCAGTTAGCAAATGTAACATTCTTTCTGTCGCTCGCTAAAGCCTATGTCCACAAAACGGTTATTTGATAACACTGCGTTTGCAGGAATATTGTACAATTATAACTGCAAGTTCATATTAACTTTCAAATTAATTTCCTGAATAAGTGTTTTCGACTTACTTTTTGGCTTCTGGGTTTCCTAGATCGAGACCAATGACGATCGTAAGGAAGACGTTTTATAGCTATATATTTTCAGGATGATTTCGAAAATAGAAGAAAATAAAAAAAAAAACTAGTAAATATGAGTACTGCATTATATATATGCAATAGTTGAAACAATAACGTTTACGGTACCCACACAACATGTTAGTTTACTAAAAGACTTGCATTTGACTTGCAGTTATAAACTTACTTCGGTAGGCTTACTGCAAGTCTTGCATTTGACTTAAGCTTTTATGCTGGCGTAGGTAAAATTTAGCTTGACAAGCTTTCTGCAAGTGTATTTAAGAAAAGTGATTGCAGTTAAACTTCTTGCAAGCTTGTGGTAAGCTTGATTGCTTACAAGTTAACCTTAAATGATGTTTAGTATGTAAGCTTGCAAAACTATAAAAAAGTGTCAACTAGGCAACTTGCAGCAGACTTGCTGCAAGCCTGCTTGCCAGCTTACATTTCACTTGATTTTGACTTGCCATAGCAAGCTTACTCACGAGACTTGCTGCAAGCCTGCATAAAGCTTGGAGCAAGTTTATATTTCACTTTAGTTTAACTTGCCATAGCAAGCTTGCTCAGAACTCGTGTTACAAACCTGAACCAAGCTTGCGACAAAGGTGTATTTGACTTTAATTACACTTACATAGCAAGACTGGTCATGTGATAAGCTGCAAATATCCTGTCCCCTATACTAAGCTGATATTGCATTGATATTTTTTTCTTAGCAATCTTAATTCATGAAATATTTTCTGTGCCATCAATAATGATCGATCTTGAGATTTAAACTGAACTTTGTAAATGAACAAGCGCTTTAAAAAGTAACACTGTTTCATATGCTACCTAAAACAACCATTACGATATTATGAACAACTACAAGTAAACTGATATCCTTACCGTTGTTAATAAATTCACAAACATCAGCATTTCCATAACAAAGTTCGTTATTTTACAACCGACCCTCACTACTACACCACTTTTAAGTATTCGGAATAGTCCAGTGATGTCCGACCGCTTGGCTCAGTGGAGTCCGGCCACTTGGCTCAGTGGTTAGCGCTCCTGGCTGCTGAGGCAAGGGTCCCGGGTTCGATTCCCGGCCGGGGAGGTGGCATTTACAACCACCTCCTCGGGTTCAGGACTGGGTGTTTGTGTTCGTCTGTGTGCCCAAAGACACCTTACCATTACAAACTGACAACTACACTATACACAGCTACTGGGGAAATGCATGATTAACTTAAAAGGGGGGGGGGATGTTTGGTGCAGTGGCGAGGCGTCAGCCTTGCCATTGTACCAAACATTTTTTTCAATTTAAAAAAAAAAGTGTTAGCGCTCCTTGCTGCTGAGTCAAGGGTCCCGGGTTCGATTCCCGGTCGGGGAGGTGTCATTTACAGTCACTTCCTCGGGTTCAGGACTGGGTGTTTGTGTTTGTCTTGTCTGAGTCAACCACGCCAACGTCCATTTACGACACAATTGCAAGGAACAAGTCTTGACTGGGGATAATATGACTATGTCACATGAAATTACGACAATTAAAGGGGGGAATGTTTGGTGCAGTGGCGGGGCGTTAGCCTTGCCATTGTACCAAACATTAAAAAAAAATGTGTTTAGCATAACTGCTTAGAAAGCAAGGGGTGAGTGGTTCCAATCTTGGCACAGAAGCCAAAATTTAATGTTTAGTAATTAACATCACAAGTCAATTAACAAGCAATATTTAAGATGTAAATTTGAATGATAGTGAAAATATTGCAGGAAATAAAATTTTGATTTATTCTTCAGGCTGGCAAATTAAGCTTGCAGCAAGCTTACAAATCAAGCTTGCAGCAAGTTAAAAATGTGTGAACTAGGCAACTTGCAGCAGGCTTATTTATCTTACTGTTTTCATAGTGACTTTTTACTAGTCCGAAATATAAGGACGTGTAAATATCAATTTGTTTTAAGACTTTTTTTCCAGTCCAGGATAACTGACCAGTTATAAACATTGAAGTATAATTAAACTTTTATAAGAATGTTAAAAAAGAGTTAAATGTATAAAATAAAGAGCATAGTTCGTTAATGAAGCATTTTACAAAATGCTTAAATATGCAATAGGCCAACATAAAAAATGTTAATTACATGTTAGAGTAAGACTTGGTAACCCTAGAGAGGGAAAGGAAGAACGCTCCCATTTTGATAAATGCATAGTTTCTTGTTTATTTTCTAGACATTTCTACACGCCTTATAGATCTCTAAACGACCATCTTAAATCCAACCCTCCTGAACACAGCTTAAAATATATATTTAAATTGTTAGCAGAAGCTAGCGGAAGTATTGGAATTAAACAGGTCATTGAGGTATTTGAAATAAAAAACAACAAGAATGTTTTTAGGTAAACAATCTTGAGATAAAAAAAGTACAAGAATAAATAAAAATAGAAAAGCATTGTCTTGCACTAGCATTCATTTCACTTGAAAGTTGCGCCGTGCATCTTAGCCTTTATGGCGCCCTTCCTCAACGTCTTCTACAATAATAATTCTACAGTGCACAAATAACAATTCATACCCCGTCTTTCACATCCACAATCACTTATCAGCTTCACCTATCTTGTACGCAGTAGCCCTTCACATCTGGCCCATGAGCATTGCTGCAAATTGTTACGAGAAAGTTTTTATAAGAAGTGCTGCGAAACGTGCGTTCGATATATTTATGTACGAACAGAAAACACATATAAAAGTATGCTTCTGTATATTTGCTTTTTAGATATGATGTTTGAATATCCTCAGAAGAATATAAACAGGTTTCCCAGACTGCTGTCTTGTTGGAATATTAACCGCAATCGTAACATGAAGATAGAGAAACACATGCTGTACTTGACTACGTACTTTCCATACATTAAACAACAGAGTGACCGCTTAAAGTGCCACAGGTACGGCCCGGTAGTTTTCGCGAAAAGATTTTTGCAACACTTATGTTTCAGTGCCTGCATCCCTGCTATGTGGTCAGTGATTGGATGCCATGACACCCAGCGTGTGGAGGGTAAACCCGCAAAAAACAGACGTGAAGTGTCACAGTTATCCGTGTACTGATTGGCACAGTCCAATGAATAACGACTCTGCACAAAAACACTCTGTCAATAATCATGAAGTTGAGCTGCAGATGTGCACGTAAGACACTGAATCAAAGTGGGGCAAAAATCTTCTCGCGAAAACTACTGGGTCCTAACCATATCAAGAAGGCAACGACCAAAATACTGCAGGCCGTCTTCACGCTATGCGCATTAAGGCAACACAGTAGTTGCACTAGCCAGTGTAGCTCTTATTGCTTGCTTCTTTCCGCACCTCAGTCGTGGCATCTAGCACCTGCTGTGTGGGATCTCCCCTTCTGGAAAATGCAGACAGATTTATTTGATGTAGCCCGAGAGAGAGAGAGAGAGAGAGAGAGAGAGAGAGAGCGACAGAGAGAGGGGGGGAGAGAGAGAGAAAGCTACAAAAAAACATGATTCGTAATTAAATATGAGAAGACATTAATCAACGAGTAACTTGTAGAATGCTACACATAATGTCGTCTATTTTAAATAATTATAATATATTTTTAGCTACAGATTATCAGGCAGGAACGAAGTATTATTTGTTCAAAGTTTTGTTGAGAAACAATAGAATGTAGAAAATAAAGAGAAAATAAAATATAATTAACGGTAAAGATCATTTAGTGATGCGGTGTATTTAGAAAGTGAAACAGGGATTGAAACAGTGGGTAATGTCAAATACACGAGGTTACAATTCACAAGGTTAGACTAACGCGCTGGGTCGTCGAGAGATCGTGATACGCAAAATTTTTATTAGAATTTGTAGGAAACAGAAATTCAGTTCGGTTAACTTTGTGAACTTTTCTAGTGAACTATTAATGACAAAGTAATTTTCTAACATTTATTCCGGCGCAAAAGATAACGACAACGGGTGCGTGCCACTGGCCAAATATTGTTCACCTCAATTGAGAGGGGAATATTAATAATAATGGGTACACGAGACTATGAAAAGAAAGTAAAATATAAATGAAGGAATGTGCACCATTTGTTGAGAAGTTTGGAAACCAGTAGAACTGCTCAGGCAATCGGAAGGGGATCGAAAGCCGCATTGCCTGTGTGCTACTGCAGAGCAGTACCAATATTATGCATATTTCGTGAATGGCTCTACAATTTGTTAATGGGGGCGACAATATTACAAAAAGAAAAAAAAACAAATGACAATTTTGGCTACACGCCTGTAGACGTAGACTTTAATGAATTTCTAGAGAAGAGAAACTTTAGGAAAAACGACTTTAGGCAAACGACGGACCATAAAATACTTATAAACAAACGCATTTAGGGCAAACGACGGAACTGAAAGTACTTTAAGGGTCAATTAATTTAGTGCAAAAGTAGAGAACCCACATTGTTGACGAGCAGACGATGTAGTGTAGAATCATAGTAGTGTAGCACATGCAATGTTGTACTGAGAGGCGCTTACAGACGCACATCTAGATCACTGCATGCTGGTGCCTAGTACTGGATAACATAGACAACACAGTGGGTAAATAGCCCCGCCCATTGTTGACAAGCAGACGATGTAGTGGAGAATCATAGAAGGGTAGCACATGCCATTTTGTACTGAGAGACACTCACAGAGGCATATCTAGCTCACTGAATGAATGCGCCCAGTACTGGATAACAAAGAACTCACGGTGGGTAGCTTGTCACACCCATTGTTGACGAGCAGACGATGTAGTGGAGAATCATAGAAGTGTACCACATGTTATGTTGTATTGAGAGGCGCTCACAGGGGCACAACTAGATCACTCAATGACGGCATCCAGTACCGGATAACAAAGAAAACACAGTGGGTAGCTTGCCCCGCCCATTGTTGACGAGCAGGCGATGCAGAGGAGAATCATAATAGGGTAGCACATGACATGTTGTGCTGAGAGGTGCTCACAGAGACACACATAACTCACTGAATTATGACGCCTAGTACTGGATAACAAAGAAAACACAGCTTGTAGCTTGCCTCGCACATTGTTGTCGAGCAGACGATATAGTGGAGAATCATATAAAGGGAAGCACATGCCATGTTCTGCCGAGAGGCGCTCACAGAGGCACATCTACCTCACTGAATGACGGGGCCTAGAACTGGATAACTAAGACACCACAGTGGGTTGCTAGCCCTGCCCATTGTTGACGAGCAGGCGATGTAGAGGAGAATCATAATAGGGTAGCACATGACATGTTGTGCTGAGAGGAACTCTCATGGGCACATCTAGCTTACTGAATGATGGCACCTAGTACTGGATAACTAAGACAACACAGCGGGTATCTAGCCACGCCTATTGTTGACGAGCAGACGATGTAGTGGAGATTGTTAGTAGGGTAGCACATGCCATGTTGTACTGAGTGGAGCTCACATAGACACAACTACCTCACTGAATGACGGTGCCAAGTTTTGGATAACTAAGACAACACAGCGGGTTGCTAGCCGCGCCCTTTGGTGACGAGCAGACGATGTATTGGAGAATCTTAGTAGGGTAGCACATGCCATGTTGTACTGAGAAGAGCTCACATAGGCACATCTAGCTCACTGAATGTCGGCGCCTAGTACTGGATAAAAAAACAAAACAAAGCTGGTAGCTTACCCAGCCCATTGTTGACGAGGATACGAAGTAGTGGAGACTCAGAGAAGTGTACCACATGCCATGTTGTACGAGAAGGCGCTCACAGAGGCACATCGAGCTCACTGAATGGTGGCACCTGGTACTGGATATCAAATTAATTCAGTGCGTAGCTTGCTACGCCCATTGTTGACAAGCATACTGTGTAGTGGAGAATCATATTAGGGTAGCATATTACATGTTGTATTGAGAGTTGCTCACAGAGGCACATCTAGCTCACTGAATGATGGCGCCTAGTACTGGATAACAAAAAAAGGCGGGTAGATTTTCCCGCCCATTGTTGCTGTGCAGACGGTGTAGTAAAGAATCATAGTAGGGTAGCATATTCAATGTTCTACTAAGAGGCGTTCACAGAGGCACAACTTGCTCACTGAATGATGGCGCCAAGTACTGTATATCAAAGAAAACACAGCGGGTAGCTTGCCCCGCCCATTGTTCGACGAGCAGACGATGTAGTGGACAGTCATAGAAGTGTACCACATGCCATGTTGTATTGAGAGGCGCTTACAGACGCACATCTGGCTCACTGAATGATGGCCCCAAGTACTGTATAACAAAGAAAACACAGCTGGTAGCTTGCCCCACCCATTGTTGATGAGAAGACGATGTAGTGAAGAATCATTTTAGGGTAGCATATGCCATTTTGTACAGAGAGGCGATTACAGAGACACATCTAACTCACTGAAAAATGGCGCCTAGAACTGGATAACAAAGAACTCACAGTGGGTAGCTTGTCCACCCATTGTTGACGAGCAGACGATGTAGTGGAGAATCATAGAAGTGTACCACATGCCACATTGTATTGAGAGGCGCTCACAGACGCACATATAGATCACTGAATGTGGGTGCCCCGTAACGAATAAAATAGAAAACACAGCGGGTAGCTTACCCCGCCCATTGTTGACGAACAGGCGATGTAGTGGAGAAACAGAGTAGGGTAGCACATGCAATGTTGTACTGAGGGGCGCTCACAGAAGCATATCTAGCTAACCGAATGATGGTGCAAAGTATTAGATTACATAGACAACACAGTGGGAAGATAGCCCCGCCCATTGTTGACGAGCAGAAGATGTAGTCGACAATCAGAGTAGGGAAGCACACGCCATTTTGTACTGAGTGGAGTTCACATAGGCTTATCTAGCTGAATGACAGCACCTCGTAGGGGATAACTAAGACAACACAGCGGGTAGCTTGCCCCCGCCCATTGTATACGAGCAGACGATGTAGTGGACAGTTAAAGTACGGTATCACATGCCATGTTTTACAGAGAGGTGCTCACAGAGGCTCATCTAGCTTACTGAATGACAGCACCAAGTACTGGATAACTAAAACAACACAGCGTGTAGCTAGCCCTGTCCATTGTTTACGAGCAGACGATGTAGTGGACAGTTAAAGTACGGTATCACATTCCATGTTTTACAGAGAGGCGCTCACCGAGGCACATCTAGCTTACTGAATGACAGACCCCAAGTACTGGATAACTAAAACAACACAGCGTGTAGCTAGCCCTGTCCATTGTTTACGAGCAGACGATGTATTGGACATTTTAAGTACGGTATCACATGCCATGTTTTACAGAGAGGCGCTCACCGAGGCACATCTAGCTTACTGAATGACAGCCCCAAGTATTGGATAACTAAAACAACACAGCGTGTAGCTAGCCCCGCCCATTGTTTACGAGCAGACGATAGTAGTTAGAATATGTTCCTCCGAGCACAAGATGCTGGAGGCTGTGGATTTGTGGATTCGCGGCCGCCATCTTGGATTATGTCATTTTCTCGTTTTCCCTCAAAATTTCGCTTTTTTCCTCAAAAATACTAAAAATTTCCGGCTTTTCCCTCAAAATTTCCCGTTTTTCCCTCGAAATTTTACAAATTTCCCTCAAAACTTTCCTGGAAAATTAAAAAAATTCTCAAATTCGCGCTATTGCCCAATAAGGTTAAAGATTTCTCATTTTAAGCAAAGCACCAGCCTAACTGAGCAGTTTTTTCCTAGAAAAATGAAGGGGTTTTCCTAGAAAAAGTATGGTTTTTTGTTATCCAAATGTAGGGAATTAGCAGCTTTGGATTTAGGGATTCGTGGTAGCCATCTTGGATTATTTATGCTCTGGCATTCTGTTAGTCTTCCTGCTCTATCTCTCCATCTTCTCGGATATGCAGTCCTATCCTTCCATGAGGAATCGGCCATGACCTGTATCTTTCTCTTGCTCTGTAATTCTGTTATTCTTCCTGCTCTACCATTCCATCTTCTCGGCTATGCAGTCCTATCCTTCCATGAAAAATCGGCCAAGACCTGTATCTTTCTCTTGCTCTGTCATTCCGATAGTCTTCCTGCTCTATCATTACACCTCTACTCGGCCGTTTCGCATATAGACTATTATACGTCATATATTTAGTTATTTCATCTTTACTCTGTATTTCGCCTTTATATTACCATTACCTGTATGCCCCATCATTCCACCATTGTTATGTCCTTCCTCGCTCTGGTCTATCATTCCACCACTACTCTGTTCAATCCGCCACTACCCTATTACCCTACCACATGCACACAGTAAAGGTCTTGGACCACACGTTCCAATCTAATCGTGTATCACGTTGCATAACATTTACTGTCAAAACACAAGACCTAGTATGATCCGACCTCACCCCTGACCTAGCCTGGCTCAACCTAACCTGACTGAGCTCTGACATGACCTGTACAGACTTGTTCAAGCTCTACAATCTAGTCGCGACCAGACCGAACCCCACTCATACCTGACTTAATATAAAATACAGTTAAGCACATCTAACACACATTCATATTATTTCATCGGTTTATATATACTTCTCAAACCTTTAAATTAGAAAACCTAGTCCCACAAGCGAACCATGTTCCAGGTCCCCACTCACAGCACTTTGTCAGATTCGGTATAGCTAACAGAATTTATTTTCAAACCCTTCTAATTTAGAGTTTTGCATTTTTTTGTCTACTTTCTCTACTGTTTAAATACATCCTCGATTTGTTCTACCACTACAGCAATAATAATATTCCAGACACTACCAGTGACGGAGTTAATCAGCCTCTCAGACCTGTTTCGTTTTCATAGAATTCATTCAAATGTACCAAACACACCAACCCATCAGTAACATTCACAATATCAAATTGACACAGTAAATCCATGTCAAGCATAAAAAAAACCTCACACAATAGCACCAGCAGTATAAATCAATGTTCTTCACCTAGTCATCTAAACCCCCGCCCCCCTCAGTTGTGGTGCTGGAGTATATGCCTGCTTATAAGTTGAATTATATCATCAAATGCTTCGGCGTCTTCCTCTAACAAGACACAAAACACTTCCTGCTCACTCGACTAGACAGTATGAACTGGTCGAGGTGTAAACAACCGCCTGCCTCCCTGTACACATCCTCTCTTCGCACGTCGGACAGGTCTGTACGCGCGGAGCATGACTCAACCAGGTCTGCGGCCGCACACGGGGCAGTCCAGCGCCTCGCGAGAACGAGATGATGAAACTGCACCGACCAGCTAATCGCCTCGAGTTCCAAAACGCTCAAAGTACACGTGCGCAGTCATCACAGACAACCTCCCAGTCACCCGAGTAGCAGTTTTATACCATTGCCAGCAAAAGAACATTTGCTAATAAATAATAACACAGAAATTTAGTTTTAAACAATTATATTCCTTCATACATATTTCACTATATTTATACATAATGTATGACTGACGAATCCAACTATCGTGGCTTGCATCGGACCCCAGCCATCGCACAAGACCCTTATTTCCTATCTTCTCCAATACCTTCTCAACCAAATACGTGTTTGGATACTTAGTGTTTACGCCGACGTGCGTTTATTTTGATTTTGAACTACATGCATATATACATCACTCCAACAAACAATCTCACTGCAAGCATCCGATCACGAGTCCTCATGCTGACTGACTGCCGTGTCCAGCCCAGCAAACCTGCTACCAGCGCCTGCTGGTCCCAACCCCCATCCGCCAGTGTCCTCACGGTCATTGTTCGCCTCCCTTCACATTCCTAAGCCATTGTCCATAGGCGTGCCTTGCCTCGGGCTTAAGGGGGGTTGAGCCGGAGCCGGTGCTTGCCCTGTCGTGCTCCACAGCATGTCTTCACTTAAACAGCCTCAACATGCCGCCCACCTTGAAAGGTTGCTCTTTCAACAAACATAGTACACATACTAAATTTATACACACAGTATGATGTCTCTACAAAATTTGGTGCCTCTGCACATAACTGTCACTTGACATAGGACATACAGATACACAAATCAAAAAACTGCCGATGACCATCCCCAACAATTACTCAATGGGGTACTTGCACCCAAATTACTGTGATACTTGATCACCACATTACATTTCACCAATCATAATTAGTTACTGAAGGGCAATGGACACAGTCGATTAATTGCTCGCTTGAGAAGACCAGTTGCTGTTTTCACTGTGACGACACGGACTCTTCCATCATCTTTAGTATGAAGGTCAGTGATGCGTCCCATGGACCACTTGAGCGGAGGGAGGTTGTCTTCCTTGATGACAACCAACTCCCCGACTGCAAGATTCTTGATCTCCGAAGTCCACTTGACACGATGCTGGAGCACAGCCAGGTACTCCTTGGACCAGCGTGTCCAGAAGTGTTGGACTAGTTGTTGAGTGTGTTGCCATCTTGAC
>PNEQ01095256.1:12871-52719 GCA_003012365.1 Medauroidea extradentata | reverse complement strand
CCTCTACACACTAGGCACTGAAACAAAGAGGGGCAAAATTATTTTCGCGAAATACCAGGGTGCCTAGTTGAAACCCAGCAAACAGTCAAGTTTTCCCGCTTGTTCAGCTTACCAAAAGATTGCTGGCTTTAGCTTGTACATGGAGCGGTTACCGTATATGACTAAGCCAATGAGAATCCCAAGATTGAAATATTTGATGCGTATTATTGGTCTGCAGACAGCTACGTTGTGTCAAATGTATATCACCCAATCATATGTGTTGCACAAAACTACAACGTACCATCATCACAGATAATGGTATTCCGCGAAACTATTTTGTTCCAACATAACCTTGAGAACGTTGTAGTTTCTTGTGACGTAACGACAGGAAAATTTCGCGAATTCAATGACCTGCAGGCTAGAATTCATTGCACTATGCGAACTTAAGCCCCATCTATTCGTCCTTTCTCTGTCTTTACACTGAATAGCAACTGGTGGACAAATAGTCAGGGCTTGAGTGTGCATATGATAGTTGATTCTAACGTGCAGGTTATTGAATTCGCGAAATTTTCCTGTCCCAAACGATTGGGTGATATACGTCTGACACAACGTAGCTGTCTGCAAACCAATAATACGCATCAAATATTTCAATCTTGGGATTGTCATTGGTAACCGCTCCATGTACAAGCTAAAGCCAGCAATCTTTTGGTACGCTGAATGTGTGTTGAAACCCAGCAAACAGTCAATTTTTCCCGCAATAAACCGTCATCTCTGCCCTTAATTCAACTTTCACACATAAGATTCTGCCTTTCACGCATTAACCGACTAAATAAATTGAAAACTCAAATTCCCAACCAGTCAAATCTACCAAGTATTAGGGAAAGGAAAGTCTCTCGTGTTCAAAGACGCACATGCTAGAATCTATTGTTCTATGTATGCTCAAGCCCCGCACAGAAAAAAAACATTTTGTGGTGGCTACAAAGTGATTTGTCAATATGGGCCTCACAAAATAATTTTGTGGTGGCTACAAAATGTTTTGTCAATATGGACTTCATAAATAATTTTTTAGTGGTTACAAAAATTTTTTGTTTTCACTGCAAAACTTTACAGGGGACAGAAATTTTTTTTTGTGGTCAACACAAAAAATTTGGTAAGATCCATAATTACAAAATATTTTGTGGTGATCAATAAGTATTTATTTCAGCGCGACCATTTACCCATTAGCTGATACAAACTGCAACAACTGACAACGAACGAATAAACGGTGATTAGGTATACGTAAGATAGTGGATTCTAGCATGAGGGTTATTAAATCCGCAAAATGTTCCTTTCCTATACCAAATATACATACATTTTTGAATGGGTAGCACCATTTTAATTCCCCACAGCACATTAAAAACCATTATTAAATATGTATATATTAATATAATTATGAAATAAATAGGCCGACATGTAACTCACTAACATAAAAAAATCTTTTCGGTGTAATTTGTGGTTATAAAAAACTTTTTTCGACGTTTTTGTTAAACAGAAACCTTTGCGTATCATGCAAGTATCTCATTCAACTTTCATTCATTCACTGGCATGCACACTGAAAGAAAATTTTTGAAAGAAGTTCTCCCTGCCAAATTAATTTGTAGTAAACACACAATCATTTGTTGGTGACCAAAATATTTTGGTGGTGACAGCAAAATTTTTTGTGACAAGTAAAAAAATTATTTTGCAGGGTGAATACCAACAAAATATTTTATAGCTGTCACAATTTCTTTCCTTGCAGTTTTCCAAGAACTGAGTATATTTGAAATTAAGAACCGCCTGTATAACCGTTAGCCGCACGGCGGTCTGGGCAGACGACCATCTTAAGTACCACCGAGTACTACATCATACGTAAGATCAAAAATGTGTTGCTTAGTAATAAATCATTTGAAATGTTAATCCGGTCGTAATGGAGTTAATTTGTAAACTTTTAACCATGCAGCATCAAGCTACATTCGCAAATTTAAACAGTACATTCAGAGTTATAATAATCAGCTTTTTTTTTTCAGAGAAAATAATTGTAGGCCTATGTAGTTATGCAGTAGAGAACCAATCCGCTAATTACTGGAGCTGAGATATTCAAAGTCAAAGTCTACTGTGTCTATATAATCCTTGAAGAAACCACTTTTTTCTATGGCCTCTTCTTTTTATTCAAATATTATGATTTAATACCTATAATTTTTCTATCATATACTTCTTACCTTCTTCTTCTTCTACTTGGTATGATTATCTCAAAATAAATTACTAGGGCCTATGTGGATTGATTCCGTTCTGCATAACATCATTCAATTAAAACAGATGTAATCACTGCTTTGGTTAGTGTTAAACCTATCATTAAGCGTCATGACTGTTTCGCACGTAGTGATTCTACGGGATGGTAAATTTAAACGAGTAACGACCCTGCTTCATTAAATTTTAAATCAAAACATTTCTTTAACAACATAGTTAAAATTTATACATATAACAACAGCACATAGGAAATGGAAAACAAACAGTGACTTTTAAAATGATACTGTCAACGTAGAAAGGTTGGTGTTCAATGCCCAGAAGTAACTAACATTTAAACATAGAAAGGCTTCTTGCATCAATTTTAAGTGTATTTTTAAATTCAGATACGTTTTATTGTTAAGTCTGTCATTTGTAAGTAGTAATATAACACGCGGACTCCATTATTGTTACTAATAAAAGCATCGTTAACATCGAGAACATTCCTTCGATATTTCTAGAGCAATACTCTTAGCACGCTGACTTCAACTGGAAAACATCGGAAACTACACATAGTTCATGATACGTTTATGAAAATAATACAACAACGATAATAAACAGATGTCCGTTGATCAAACATTTTCCAGTCAACTGGATTTGCGTCCAGTCGCAGGCGATTTGGAGCTTGTTTTAGTTAGTTTTTCTTATATATTATTATGCTGTGAATGACGTCAGTGTACAGTTCGCACGCCAGCTCACCGAGTCCTTGGTGTGTGTGCATTGCTCGTCCGAAACGTCGTGTACCGCCACAACACAGTAGTAAACACGTCCTCCTAACTTACGACGATACTACAACTATAGGCTGTTCACTGTAAACTGAGCACTCAGCAGAATTTGTAATTAATTAAAAATATGTTTTATTGAGCCAATTAGTATGTTAACTTATGAGCGTATTGAAACGTCCACACTGGTTTTTAGTTACACGGAAGTTTTCATATTAAAAATACTAAATATGGCTGCTAAACGGCGGAAAGAAAACATTACGCAGTGCTCACTTTAACATGAATGGCCTATAGTTAGGGCCATGAACTTTTCGCGAAAATATTTTTGCAGCACTTTGTTTCAGTGCTTTCCGTACACACCTGCATCTCTGTTTTGTGGTCAGTGATTGGATACCGTAACATACAACGTCTTGAGGTTAAATCCGCAAATCACAGACGTGATGTGTGGCAGTTGTCCGTGTACTGATTGGCACAGTCAAATGAATAAAGATTCTGTACAAAAACACTCGGTCAATAGCCATGAAGTTGAGGTGCAGGTGTGTACGTAAGGCTCTGAAACAAAGTGGGGCAAAAATCTTTTCGCGAAAACTACCGGGCCCTACCTATAGTATGTGTGTCGACATGCTGTCGGCTTCATTGTATTCAGAGCTGTGGAGTCGGAGTCAAACAGTCGTCGACTAAAATGTAGTGACTCCAACTCTGACTTTTCTATATACATATATATATATTATATATATATAAGCTACTTTTATTTTTTATTTTAAGATCTTAATAGTCAAATTTAAAATGTGAATACAGTGAAACCCCTTTTTTACACCACTCAAGGGACCTGCTAAAAACTGGTGTAAAACGCAGGAAAGTGTAAAAAGAGGGATATCAATACCGTGTGAGATTTGCAAGGGACCTGAGAAAACAGGTGTAAAATAATGAAAGTGGGAATGTAAAAAAGGGGTTCTTCTATATACAGAGTGTTATTGTATAACGTTTTAAACATCTTGTAGCAAGACAGCCGACATTGAGACAAGAAATTTTGGGGTCGCAACAGTCGGGGAAACACCTTAAAATGGTGACCATAAATTGAACATATGGTATCATGTGATATGCCACACATCGCTGCATCTGTGACTGGCAGGCTTACCGTTCCTGTTGTATAAAACCAATTAACTGTGTTCACTTAGCAATGTACCACCTTGCCCTCGTGTGCTGCTTACGACAAGTTAACTGGGTTCCAATCTGGTGTCTTCTGCAAAGTGTTTGTGTAATTTCATGCGCATTAGCGAAGTATTAGTTGACACTAATGTGAAACATTTAAAATCACACAATGAAAGTTCTTTGTCAATTTTAAAAATCTAGAAATAATTACAATTTACATCATTAAAGACCATTTAAAAATTACAAAATGATTTAATTGCTTGTTTTTAAATATTTTAGCGTATTGCACGTTGTATCTCATCCCAATATAATTATTTCATTCGAGTAAGCCACTGGATTTTTCTTATTCCTGTGTTCCCTAACTTGCACATTCTGACTTTGACATGCCGCTATAGAAAAACTACGAGAGAAAAAAATTTTTTCTACTGGAAAATTTAGTCCCTGTAACGTCTTTAAAATGAACATGAACATAGCGTTAGTTTTATAGAAGTTGCTTGTGAATACAATTTCCACTTGTGAAACATTTTTTTTAGGTCTCACAGTCTTCCCACAGATGCCTGTCAAAGTCAAAACTTACAAATTACGGAAACGTACTAATAAAAAAAAACCAATTGACTTACCAGGACGAAATAATTTACACTAAAATAAGATAGTATGGGCCATATGCTAAAATATTAAAAACCCCACAACCAAGTCCCTTTATACTTAAAAAAAAAAATTGCCTTATATAAAGAAAGTTATAGTTATTTTTAGAATTTTTTTAAAAATATAAAGGAATTGCATTGTGTGATTTTAAAGGTTTTAGCACGTGACCCATACTATCTTATTTCAGTGTACATTATTTCATTCGTATGCGTCAGTTGGTTTTTGTTATTAGCATGTTCCCGTAACTTGCAAACTTTGACTTTGACGTGCTGCTGTGGGAAGACGATGACAGCTAAAAAATTGTTACAAGAGGAAAATGTAGTCACAAGTAACGTCTATGAAACGAACATTATGTCGAGCAAATATAAAGTTAAGGATTTTTGCCACGTGAACGTCCTTATACACAGTACCTTAGAGCCTGGCAAAAAGTCGTAATTTCCCGCGATTTTCAGTCTCTCTAATTATTGATTGTGGTTTAATATAAAAACAAAAACTTTATTTGACATAATTATTTCACCACGCAATTTATTACTGTCCAGTCATGCAGTTGCAACTACAATAAAACAAAATCGTACTACATGTGCACGGCATGTGGCATTCGACCGTGCAAACACAGGACTGCGGGAGGGAGTGGGGGTAAATCGATCAAGCGTACACATGACATCGGTGTGGCCGACTGACCTTGAGATTGCGTCGATAGAATACAAAAAAAAGCTGCAGCGTAGTTTCCTGACGCACCATGGTCAGTAGCACCGCACAAACAAAGGAACATCTCATCGTGCGTACGAGCGGAACACGTGGGTTCGCCGCACTGCAATCCTCTCTTTCACCGCTTGCAAACGTAACAGTGCTGTGGTTAAAGTAAATTAATATTATTTATAGAGATGATGAGTAGAGCCACGATTTTATGGTGAAAAGATTTTTGCAACATTTAGTTTCGATGCGTCATGTGCACGTCTACAAGTCTGCTACATCGCCCGTAATTGGATAATTTTACTCTCACTGGCCTTGGAAAATTATAGACGTACAGACTCACAATAATCTTATTCTGATTGGTGCAGTCAAATGAGGTACGTGTCTAACAAAGACACGCTGCCAATAACCTTGAAACAGAACTGCCGAAGTGCACGAGAGACACTGAAACAAAGTGGGGCAAATATCTTTTCGCGGCAAAATCGTGGCCCTAATGATGAGTAGAGTTACGTGAAATTCGCGGTTTCAATGCCCTGTCAGCTAGACTCCAAAATCCTATGCATATTCCAGCTCGTGTTATCCGTTCATTCGCTGTCAAACCTGTAACAAGTGAAGCGTAATTAGTTCCACGTTTTATTCCAAATGTGTTGTTGGCCGAGAGTTTTCAAGGTCGTACCTGGTAATCTGTGATCCAATAGTAAAGTGACAAAAATTCACATACGTTTGAATTACAGCTCATTCTGAAACAAATCCGCGAATTTCATGTACCTCTAATAATGAGTTATCACGGGAAAATTTGACTGTATGCTGGATTTCAACGTACGTTAAACTTACCAAAAGATTATTGGCTTTTGCTTATACGTAGAGACACTGGAAAATCGCGAAAATGTTAAAAATAGTCTCCAATAAACTGTATTATATTAACCGTGACACGTGTGAACAGTTTTGGGACAAATCACACACGCTGTGTGTCTAAACTGTGCAGTTATAACTGGTCCTGTTGTAGAGAGAAACAATACTACAAATAAACGATAGCTAGAGATACGTAAATTTCGCAGATACATTCCAGGTCAGGTTGAACGCCAGTTATGTATACTTCATTGTCATGTCTGTGACTTTCTGGCGGCTGTTACGAAACGCGTTTGACTACTGCAAGCCAGTAGTAAATAAGGAAATAATGCGAAGCACTATCGCTTGCTACCTGATGGTACGGTTATAAGCCAATAGATAATCGATTGTGGCCAGTGGGTGTATAGGACTGACAAGTCTAGGCTGCTGCCAGATGAATCCGCGAAATTGACGTACTTCTAACGATAGCCTATGTTGATACAAAACATTCAGTGTTATATACATCACGTTGGAGCCTAGCAAACAGTCAACTATTCCCGCCATTTTCCAGTGTCTCTACTTACACGTGAAGTTGTTGCCCTATTTGACTGAGTCAATAAGAATCCGACTATTGTAATATGTGATGCATGTTATTGGTCTGGAGACAGTTGCGTTGTCTCACACGTACAATCACCCAGTAATATATGTTGTCATAGCACAAAGCATTTCATTTTCGCGATGTACCATCATTAGAGATGGGAAAAATTCGCGGGGTCATTGACCTGTAGGCTAGCTTCCAAGAATATAAGTGAAATCGTGCAGACAGCAGCTGTTTATTAGCTGCTCGCTGACATTGAAATAGGCGTGTATTAAGCTACAGTTTTATTATTGACTCAGCTACTTCCGGGAAGTGCCGAGTAAGCGAACAGCCAATTATGAACGTGATACATGCCTATAGTTGCTGGAACTCTAGCTTAAGCCTAAAAGAAAACGCGAAATTTTCAGGTCTCGAACCATCATTTCAAAGAATGTTTTACCGCGGGAATATTAGACTGTTTGCTACGTTGTAACTTACGTTCTGTTTACTAAAAGATCACTGGTATTCGCTTGTACGTATATTTGTCGCCCTATTTGACAGAGTCAATAAGAATCCCGGTGTCGTAATATATGCCAGTTATCGGTCTGCATACAACTACGGAGTGTCAAATGTATATCACCCAACCACACGTGTTGAAAGAAACTACACTGTTTTCAAGGCTATGTTGGCACAAAAAAAGTTTCGCGATATACGATCATCTGTCATTATTTACATGTTAAGTTGCCTTCTTTTTAGCACGCCCCACACAGTTTGTGATATGTTTATCAAAATAATTGTACACATGTACACTGATCAAAAAATCGCGGCCCGTTGTCCTAATAGTTTTACGAAAATAAAATTACTATGAAAACAAGCACATGTACGTTGTTCTAAAACATTTTTAAATCAACTGAATTTGCGGCCAGCCGCAAACTTCTATGAGCTTGTTTCAGTCAGTTTGTTTATAATATTATGCTGTGTATGCCGTCAGTGTACTGTCCGCGCGCTAAATGACGTAATGGGCAGTAGAGGACGAGTTTTGAAGTCCAGACGGTTTAACGTATTCAATTTGTCAACCACGGATGGCCACGATGCCCTAAACGTCATGTAGCGTCCACATTTCAGTTGAATGGGTGAGGTAAAGAAGGTAAAGATTGCAGTTTGGCCAACTTTCGGAAAAATGGGAAAATTGTTTATCACCAAATTACACGCTGAATGGAAAAATGTACATTAGACACTTGTTTGTTAGGATTTAAGGAAAAGGATCATTACCTGAGAAACATAATACATTTAATATATGGAAAGTTATATGAAATTAAATTTTAATGAATGTTTTACTTTTAAATCTCTGTGACTTGAAAGCCCTCTGAAACTGGATAAAACAATAAACAGACATGCTCTCATAATATGATTGCTGTAAATTACAATAATAGTACGTTTTATGTTATCATACCCACACTGTGCGAATAACACACAACACCGTAGATTACATAAACAGATGACACACGCTGCAGTTATTCTCCCGGCGAATAGCCAATCAATTCATGCCATAACGCTGAGGTTAAGAAGGGAACGATTTCATTTTACATATCACTTCAAAATACAGAGTCCTGCTGGGTTGTAAGGATTCATAGGGTCTTTACTTTCTTTACCTCAACCTGTGAAGCTACACGTAACGTATAATTTGGCTACATCAGTTCACTTCCGGTAAAATGTGGAATCTCTTCCTTTTTCATCTCACACATTTAAATTCATGCAGCAGTATTTTCTTCGCCTCATTGCAGAAAATGGTTTCCATTCCGGAAGCGATATTTTGAAAACTGGCTGATCTCCACCGAATTTAACATGGAGGTAAATCCGCAGCGACACTTGGTGGTCGTAAGAAGTCTGTGGATGCAGCATAGAGCTTGCCTGGCGTAACCTCTGTTCTCTTCACAGCCATAGCTCGCATACATCTGACAGCACCTAAACTTCGCCTTCTCCAACGGCGGACGTACACTATAAAAAAAAGTTGTACTTTTACAAAGAAATGCCTTGGAAACCCAGTCGCCAAGGAAATTCCTTGTAAAACTACAATTGTTGTTCTTGTAATAAAATACAAAGTATATGTTTGTAAAATTACAAGGACTAGCTTTGTAGCTGTACTTTCAATAAGGAAAAAAAAATAAATTGAAATGTTCATTGTACTTCATAAATAACACTGAACTTATTTATCAAATATCTTTTGAATAAAGGACGTATACATGAGATTAATTTTAAAAAAAATCTCGAGAGGTGCTACGTTTCGAACCACTCTTCCTATGCTTAGTATCTACGCATCTTACCACCAGACCACTGTGACTTCTGTATCGTTCAGAGTTTATTTATTTGTGTACATTCAGTGTAGAGTTCAGTAATTATTTATTTTTAAGCACGCAATTAATATAAACATTCACTTTATTCCAGAAAAATGCTTTTCAGAGGTTGTGATCTTTGCATAAGTAATTTCCGGCGAACTTACGATTTTTGTAGACTACTGTACACATTTTTTTCCATTTTTTTTTTTTTCAAATAAAATCCTTCTAACATTGCAAACTAATAATTTTACAAGGAAAATATTCAACATTTACAGAAGTTTGTACAACTACGAAGAAGTGCCTTGTCATATTTTAGAAAATAATTTACAGTGCAGGAACTGTCGATATAGGTACAATGCAAAGAATTCCTTTGTAGTATTACAAAGTTTACTTTTGTAACTTCATAAACTAATGATTTTACAAAGAAAATATTTGTACTTTCACATGGATTTGTAAAAGTACAAAGAATATCCTTGTAAATTTTACAAAAAAATATTAGAGTTTAATAAACTGCCTCCGACAACAGAACTCACCTCCCACCAAGGCGATTCGGATTCGACTCCCGGAGGGGTCGGTCCCCGGATTTTCGCTTGTGAGAATCCTCGATATCACTTAGGCGTGTTCAAGTGAGGAAAATTTATAATTTTATATTTGTATGAAATATTGTTAATTTTATAGATGTTACTAGGGAGTACAATTTCCCCTTACAAAAAAAAGTTCAGTGTAGCCAGTTTTCCCGTAACGTCATTTCAAAGTCTAAATTTACACGTTTTTACTTCATACAAATCTTGAAAACTAATAAACATAATGAAGCGAAATAATTCACATAAGGTAGTAACTGCATGTCCCGATTTACTGCTTGAGGAATGTAAAAATCCCACTACAAAAAAATTGTATTAAAAAATTCTAAATTTTTTAAATTCTTTGTTGCTCTTAGCAATTTATTTATATACAAAAATATGTTGTAATAGGTTTATATATGCTTCAAGTCATAGACTGTGATATGCAGTTTTGATGTGATTTTTGCCATCACATTTTGTTTATTGGTTTTCAAGTTTTGTATGAAGTAAAGGTATACAAAGTTTTAGTTTGAAATACCATCGTGGGGAAATTAGTTGAGCTTAAATGTTTTCATAAGAGTAAAACGAACCCTCAAGAAATGTCTACGAAACTAACACCACTTGATACAAATATAAAGGTATGACTTCTCCCAGCTTAAACGCCATTTAAACCAGTTCAGATATCAAGCTGATTTTGCATCGGAATGGAACTTACATAAATGCATAGCCTATATATAATTTTTCGAAATTCGAAAATTAAGCGGGTGAAAGTTGTAAACTGTGTTTTCGATTAATTCTCAATAACGCTTAAACTCGTTGAAATATAAAATAGATTCCTTCTTCATATTGAAGCTTGTGGATATTTCTAAAAAGTTTTTTTTTTTAATTCAACTTGTATAAACATTAAAAAATAAAATGTAAAATCGAGAGGATTCTTGAAAATGAATTAATCTTACGTAAATACTTAAACAGCTATTTCATGATTATCGAAAATGAATATTGCACAATTTAACGGATGGAAAGTTGTAAAATGTTCCAGAAATCCCGAAAAACAGGTATGACCCCGGAGACATAATTTGAAAGTCGCTACTTCTTGGCGTCCTATTGGTACGTGCACCTTTTTGGGAACGGGCCTGCATATTCCCATTAAATTTTGTAATAATTCTGACGACGTACCTTGGCATAGTTGTTCGGAACAACGGAAGGAGGTTATGGGTTCGAATCCCGTGTAAGGTCAAGGGACGGGAAACTGATATATTATCTAAGCACATATTTGTGGCAGCTGGCGGAAGAGTTAATTTTCCTATTTGAACTGCAGAACAACGTTGTTAAATGTTAAGAAGAATATCGGACGTGATTGCGAACGCGGGCAGACACTTTCGTAAATGTACGTGGTTAATTATAATTAGACGTACGTGAAATTCGCGGATTCGATGACCTGTCAGCTAGACTCCAAAATCCTATGCATATTCCAGCTCGTGTTATCCGTTCATTCGCTGTCAAACCTGTAACAAGTAAAGCGCAATTCGTTCCACGTTTTATTCCAAATGTGTTGTTGGCCGAGAGTTTTCAAGGTCGTACCTGGTAATCTGTGATCCAATCGTAAAGTGACAAAAATTAACATACGCAGAGACGGGAAAAATTCGCGGGTTCACTGACATGCAGGCTAGCTTTCAAGAATATATGTGAAATGGTGCAGACAGCAGCTGTTTATTAGCTGCTCGCTGACAGTCAAATGGGCCTGTATTCAGGTACAGTTTTATTATTGGCTCAGCTACTTCCAGGAAGTGTCGAGGAAGTCAACGGCCAATTATGAACGTGATACAGGCCTATAGTTGCTGGAATTCTAGCTTGCGCCTAAAAGAAAACGCGATATTTTCAGGTCTCTACTCATGCGATTGAATTCCATCTCATCCTGAAACGAATCCGCGAATTTCTCGTACCTCTAATCATAACAACTATAGTACGACGAAGATATCCGAGACCAGGGCACGAAGTAAATAAGTAGCGTTATTTATTATGTGTCCAGGTTATCGCAATCCGGGCGGAGACTTACTGCTGTGTGCCAGTAGGATCTACTTGCATCGAAGGATGACATTTACAACCTGTGATTTTTTCTGTGAAAAGAATTTTGCAACAACTTGTTCCACTGCCATATGTGTAGGGAAACGAGAAATTCGCGAGTTAAAGACCTGCATGTTAGAATGCACTCTCCTGTGTACACTCAAGTCCCGACCACTTGTCCACGAGCTGCTACCCATTGAAACAACAGACAATGAACGAATACACGGGGATTGAGTACGCATAGGGCATAGGATTCTAGCCTGCAGGTAATTGAACTAGAGAATTTCTCCTTCCCCTACTTATGTGCACACCTGCAACTCTGGTTATGGGCAGAATATAATAGGTAGGGCCACGATTTTGTCGCGAAAAGATTTTTGCCCCACTTTGTTTCAGTGACTCACGTGCACATCGACGCAGTTCTGTTTCAAGGTAACTGGCAGCGTTTCTTTGTTCAGACACGTTTCTCATTTGACTGCACCAATCAGAATAAGATTATTGTGAGTCTGTACGTCTATAATTTGCCAAGGCAAGTGAGAGTAAAATCACCCAACCACAGACGATGTAGCAGAGCTGCAGGTGTGCACATGACGCATCGAAACCAAATGTTGCAAAAATCTTTTCGCCATAAAATCGCGGCTCTAATAATAGGGCACACGCTTGGCTCATTTGACTGTACCAACCAGAACAATGTTACCGCGACACCACACGTCCGTGATTAGCGGGTTGGACCCCGAGACGCAGAGAGTTAAAAAATTCCAATCGCTGACCGTGAAGCAGAGAAACAGATGTTACCATAAGGCATTGAACCAAATTGTTTCAGAATTCTTTTCACCAAAAATCGCTGGCTCTAATGACATGGGATGAGTCCCTACAATGAAAAAGCGCCGGAATGAATGAGGTGGGGGAAACTGGAGATCAGGCACGATTCTAACATGCGAAAATCTACTCCGCCGGGAATCAAACCCGGATCATCTTGGTGGACGACGAGTGCTTTAGCAACCGTGTCAATACCGGCCTACGTAATTAATGTTGCCAAATACCAAACATAAAATTTTTATTTTACTTACCTTCGGTTAGAAGCGCGCATTTTTATAGTTTTCTTCCCTTGTGCCTCGGTTTCAGTCGCCATATTGAATTTCATTATTTTTCGCTTTTTTGAAATTCTGAGAAGAAAAATGTTTAATCAGCGACTATACCTCAAATTCTATTTACGGTTCGCTACAGTACAGACCTTGCGGCTTAGCTGTTAACTTATAATTACGCCGCAATTTGTCGGGCAAATTATGAATATGAAAAAATTGCCCCACAAATTGCGGCGTAAATATAATTTAACAGCTAAATCGCCAGGCGTATATCACCCAATCATTAGCGCCCGGTAGTTTTCGCGAAAAGATTTTTGCAACACTTTGTATCAGTGCCTTACGTGCATACACCTGCAGCTCTGCTATAAGGTCAGTGATTGGATGCCGTAACACCCAGCGTGTGGAGGTTAAACCCGCAAATCACAGATGTGTTGTGTCGCAGGTATCCGTGTACTGAGTGGCCCCGTCAAATGAATAACGACTCTGCACAAAAACGCTCTACAAACAATCATGAAGTTGAGCTGCAGGTGTGCACGTAAGACACTGAAACAAAGTGGGACCAAAATCTTTTCGCGAAAACTACCGCGCCCTAGCAATCATACAAGTCACAAGAAACCACATTGTTTTCAAGGATATGTTGACACAAAAAATGTTCGCGATATGCCATCATCTCTAACTAAAACTGACCTAGCGAGGGGGCGCTGTTGGACTCTCAATCGGGAGGACCCGGTTTCGATCCCCAGCTCAGGCCATTCCTGACCTGAGTTTCTCGTTGTTTCCCGAAATCGCTCCAGACGAATGCTGGGATGGTTCCTTAACATTTGCGACTCCTCTTCCAATCTCTGTCGCTGTGTCAAGTTGTGTCACCATCTCTAATGACCTAGAGACGAGACGTAAAGCCCACTTACCTTACTATAATTGAGAGAGTTTAGAAGGCAGTGAAAATACGACTTACACTCTAAATCTGAATTAGTGAATATTCACTGATTCACGCTGATGGATGGAGCAGTTTCAACAATTTGAATCAGTGAAAGTAGTCACTGTTTAATTTGTGAATATTCACGAATTTTTTTCAAGAGTGTCAACATCTCACAAGTGAATCAGTGAATATTCACCAGTTTTTTCAGTTGTTTCCAAAGAATAGTTTTCACTTACTGAATCAGTGAAAAATTACTAGAAAACCTGCGGACATTCACTATGTTGGCACTCTTTATCGGAATCAGTGAATAGTCACCGATTTCGCAGGGGTTTCTCACTGATTCAGTTTGTTTAAACTGCTCCATCAGATTTATAGTGTACGAAGTAATTTTTAAATCATGGTGACAACAAAAATAAGGGCAGAGAAATCATTATATTGGCAGCAGTAGATGAATCCTTTGTCCAAGGAATGGCTGAGGAAGGGGAGTGGGGGCAGGGAGAGAAAGAGAGAGAGAGAGAGGGAGAGAATGCAGGTCGGTGCAGTCTACTTCCGCGACGGACATGCATTATTCAGAGGCGACTTCTTGGCACGACGAGATGCCTAGTGTCCCGAGATCACGTGCTTTCGTTGTCTAGGAAGTTACGTCTCGCACACCCAGACACCAGCCAACGAGCATGAAGACATGTTTTTCAAAGCAACCTTTAAAAAAATCACTAGCCGTTGCAGCATTATAATTTTACAGTAACAGTGATAGAAAGAGCGCACCATACACGAATGACGAAAATATTAATAAAACAACAGTAAAAATTATACCACTTAACAGAATCCGATGGGGTTTATTTAGACGAGTTTAGATTTGAATTTCAGAGATCAGGACATGCATAAATAGTTATTTTAACAAGTGGTTTTCGAATAAAAATTTGTTTTCTATTTTTCTAAAAATATATAAGTAATATAAAAATTATTATTATATGGAAATTTTATTGTTTAAAAGTTTACAAAAAATGTTGTTAATGATTATATAATAATGGAATATTTATATTTTAAATATGATTGACTCTTTTTAAACATAAGCATCAAATGGTAGATAGCAAGGTTTCAACTTAGTTTAAAATTAAGATGGTATTATTATATTTTGGCCATTATAGAAACTTAAACAATTTGTTTTGTAAATTTTAAGACGAAATATTTTCATATGAACAGTTTTTTTTAAATAACATAATACAATATTTTATTCACAAACGTTTAATTAAAATCAATACTTCCATTGTCCTGGTCCCCGCAATTCAGATCTAAAGCTGTTAAACCAAACCATATAAAATTCTGTTAAGTGGTTCAAATTCTATTATCGATTTAATATATTCGTCATTTGTGTACGGGTGCAACATTTTTTCCAACCCCTTTAACAATAGTTGTCATACCTGTTGTAGCCTGCGGTTGGTAGCGAACCACCGCAATTTATTATTCAAAAATTAGCTACTTAGAATTTTTATAATTTTTTTTAAATGTTTTATTGCGACTAATTTAGATTTGCTCCCACAGAACAATTATATTTACTTTATGTCAGCCGAAAGTGACGCTGTAAGTTATTTATTTATTTTATTCTTTCAGTTCACCGACACGCTGCTCAGCACATCAGTGTTATTTATGCAGTTAAGTAGCTAATGACGCCACAGATTTCAATACACTTCACTCTTCTCTACTGACTTACAAAAAAAATGTGCATCTCGGTAAAAAAAAAAACTAAACACCGAATGGGGAGGGTATTTGAGGAAATTGCGTAACACCCCGAAAACAAGGGCACCCGTAAATGTCTGCAAAACCCTGAATAACCTACATGGAATAAAGCTCTACGACGGAATGTTAAATGTGATGAAAGCGGGAGTACTCCGTGTCAACAACGGGAATCGAACCCGGACCATCTTGGTGGAAGTCGAGTGCTCTAGCCAGCGCGTCAAGTGTGGCCTTCTGGACATCTGCAAACGTTTCTAACGTTGCTGTATCTTCCAGACGAATGTGAGTTTTTTTTTTTTTTTTTTTTTTTTTTTTTTCAATCTGAAGACTACACACATTTAGTTTTAACTGCCAAATATAAACATTTTTGTTCTAAATTTATTCAATTTTTGAAGTGCGTTAGAGTGAAATTCTGACGAGCTAATGTAAACATATTATAAGAGCCCTATGCAGCAGGGACTATATGCTGCGTTTGAGGTATGGAAACAGACTGGCGATAAGAGCTAGACTGCCTCGTGGTTCAACGACTGCATCGCCCTTATGAGCGGGGTGCGAAAACGGCGTGCAGTGATGCGGACGTTAACATTTTCTATTGGATTTTAAGTGATAACTCTACTTGTTAATTTTCGGAAAGTGCGCAGCAAAGTCCAGAGTTTCTCTATGTTTGTTTTACGATACTGGTTGGTATTTTTTACAAGACAGCAGTCTGAAAAAGCCGTTTTTTAAAAGCCATTTTGAGGTGTCCCAAAACGTTTCAGAGCATGATGTTTAGAAAACAAAAACAGAGAAGCATAGTATTTCCCTAAAAAAAAAAATACTTTCTCCTAACACGCTGCAATAGTGTTCGTGCACCTGCTGTATAGAGCTCTTAACAACCAGTGTAATTTACGTACACGGAATTGTTCCACTGTCTCTATTAGCGAAAAATTCTAGTTTTGGAAAAGTGACTGTCTTTCCTTTCCGTATCCCCAGTGTTTGCCAACCCTGCGTGTAAGGTTAATTTAACTAATTCAACTACTACAAGTTAGGACGAGTTTGGCAAGAGACAGCTTTCACCGCTAGTTGAGTTGCTATCAGTAATGATGTTGTAATAAGAGTTTGTAAGAGAATTTAACGTTTGCTAGGCTAGTTGAAGAGAAAAAAAAATACTTAAATTGAATTTTTTTACAGATAAACAAAGCCATTGAAATTTTGAATTTCATTTTCAAAATAACAACATGAATTTCACTATCACGAAAGCTTCCAAACCGGAAATAACACGTGGCTTATAGCCCCCTTACTAAGGTTAATTATATTACAGGTTAGTTAGAAACAAAATGTGTTTTCTTATGGGAGAGTTTGGCACATGGGAAATATTCTGCCGCTAGTTTCGCTGTCATCGCTAAGGGATCATCATAAAATACTGAGCCGTATTAAAATTAAATTTAAATAGTCTTGAAAATGACGGATGTCATTTAACTTAATTTTAAAGTGAAAATAAACCAATTTCGCGTTTTAAATTACCAACTTAATGTAACATAAAATTCAGGAAAGCTCTGTGATGGGTCAGTTTACATCTCTTACCGACACCAGCGCTCAAGCGGCAGAAATTTTCCCTGTGATAAACTATTAACATTGATCTTTCTAGCATGTAGTAGAATTAACCTTTCAACACATGCTGTCTAAAACCCAAAGGAAAAATGAACACGCCCTTGTTTTACATACCTGCTGCGCTGGCAACGTGATAAGGCGAGTTCACCTCAATATTATCAGTAAGATAAATAAATATAAACTGTTCAAAAATATCGTTAATAATAATAATAACAACGTTTATAGATTAATTTTCAACAATTATTTGTAAATTACCTCTTATATGATAATACATGCATCACGGACGCACCGAGGATTTTCACTCGGGGGTTGGTAGACAGGGCCATAGCTAGGATTTGTTAGGGAGGGATGGGGAAAGGGGATAGTCCCAAACTGGTAATGTAGTAACATCGATCGCCCCAATAAAGTGGGGGTCCAGGGGCCCTTCCCCGGGACAACTTGGATTTAAATACGCAAAATGGTGCTATTTAAGGGGGTGGTTAATCCAAAAATTTCATTAAAAAAATATTTTTATTTGTACGCGATATGTTTTTTTACATAGACTTATGTTGTGCCTATTCTGTACTGCAGTAAAATTGTTTATCTTTCATAGTTTTTTTTGTAATGGCATGTCAAAGTCTAAAAATTAGCATAAGACGGGCTTATGCTAGAAAGGAAAACCAACTGGCTTGACCGAAATGAAATAACTCCCACTGATGTACAGTGCCACGGGCTACGTCAATACTTGCATAGAAACAGTATTAAACTCAATTAATTTTTAAAATAAAATAATCTAAATTGTTAATTTAAAATTAAGTATTTTTTTTTAAATACAAAACAAAGTTTAATACTGTTTTCATACATGTCATGACGTAACCCGCGAAACTGTTCTTCAATGTGAATTATTTCATTTAGTCACTTAGTAGATTCATTCTGTTGGTTTTACTTTCTTGTATAAAACCGTTGTACGCAAATCTGGACGTGTCATTATACAAAAACAATGAAAGCTAAAAAATGTTCATTACAGGAAAATACAGTCACAATATATGACTACAAAACAAACCATATCTCCTACAAATATAAAAATTATTCAAACAATTAAAATTCTTCGTGAACAGCCTTAAACAGTTTTCGTAAGGTAAAAGTTAGGAAGGGCGTAGATCCCATAGACCCTCCCCGCTAATTTTTTTTGATGATTTTGAAGTTACACATTATACTTTTAAATCATTCCGAACTGTTAAACTTACGCAACAAGTGTAAGTAAAGTGGTAATATTACTTTACAGAAAAGTAACCGTTATTCAAAAATTATTCACACATATTCGGGGAGGGGGGATTTCAACTCCCAACCCCCCCCCCCCTCGGGTGCGAAACTGACACGCATACATAATATAATTATATAAACGAATTAATTTCTTTTATTTTTTAGTTCAGCAATACACACGAATTTCACACAAAATTCTTCAAAACCACTTGAAATTCCTGACATTATTTGGAACTCTGCACATTTTGGCAACGCTGCTCTGGACCGGTATAGGCGGGTGGCGTGTTTACTCCCGCGTGCAGGGATCCGGGGCAAGGTTGTCGGGTCCGGGGAGTGAAGGGCGGGCGCGAAGATGCAGGGGGGAAAGGAATGAGAGAATGAAGGAAGGGGAAGGGGGGGGACATGCTGTGCCACCGAGGAAAAGTTGACTGCTAGCTGCAACTCGTTGCACGCTGACGTAACAGCGGGAGCGACCATGCACCGAGCGCAGCACAGTGGCGTACAAAAACAAGCGCCACTTACGTAACGCGCATACAAAATACACAACGCCACGTAAATAATTAAATAAGCATTCGCGTCCGTTCCATTTCCTCGGAAACCAATCATCATTAGAGATGGCGGGAAGTCGCGAGATTTTTTTTCTACCAGCGTATTCTCCGAACCACTGGCGTTCACTCGCAGCGCGCCTCAAATAACAGTCAAATAGCGACTTGACAGTAACGAAAGAAAAACAGGTCCGCGACTGAAAAAAAAAGTGGGGGGGGGGGGCAAGATGGGTACTTGCATAACCATCTTTAGTAAAAGTCAGCAACCTTAGATCTGGCAACCCTGCACGCAAGGGTCATTTTAACACTTATTTTAATTCTCTAAAGGCAATGGCTGAACCTGATTCGTTATTCTGCCCGACATACCGACGAATCAGGGGAAGCCACTGCCATTGGCGAGACAAAAAAGTGTTAAAATGACCCTTCCTTGCAGGGTTGCCAAATCAAAGACGGCTATGGTAGTTGCCCCGGGCCTCACATTCTAGGGGGCCTCACTTTTAATTAAAAAAAATAATGTATAAATTAATAAATTAAGTAAAACATAAAAAATTAATAATTGAAACGAATGTGGCACAACAATACGAAGTAATCATTTAGTTTTGTAAGAACTGCATTTTAGTAACTTACGTTATTTTTTCTTTGCTCGCAAATATATATATATATATATATATATATATATATATGTGTGTGTGTGTGTGTGTGTGTGTGTGTGTGTATCGGTAATATATGTATGAACTGAATGAATTTTACTGTGGTACTTGTAGTTGTAATGTTTATATTAGTGACTACATGCCAAAATAAAGATAAATATGCCATCCCTTAAAAATTATCACTGTATATAAATTGGTGAAAAACGGGGGGGGGGGGGTCTGCGATTTATGTTGCTGCTAGTCTCACATCCTCATAAAATGGCCCTGCAGCTAGTTATACTGTCATTCATACGAATTCAGTAACATTTTTCAGCTTCATGTGCAATAACTGTTAATATTGTGTGATGTGTGTCACAATGCAAGATAATATGTACAGTACAAATGGTGACACCAGGTTCATTGTAGAACTAAAAATGGTCGATGCTATGCTTCAGTAGACTGTGCATCAAGTGCTAGTTCGGTATAAAATACATTTCCGCTTTGAAACGGTTTTACATGTAGTATTTTACTCCTATATTCTGTGGTTATGGAGATTGGATTTATAGGAGTGAGTGAGAGATTTTGGTATCGAGGTCTTTGGCGCTGGTGAGAGGTGACATGATGTATGGAGCAGCGCCGGAATGAAGGGCTGGGGGAAACGGAGATCCCCGAGAAAACCCACCGGCCAACGGCCGCGTCTGGCACGATTCTCACATGCGAAAATCCAGGATCGATCCCGTCGGGAATCAAACCCGGATCGCCTTGGTAGGAGGCGGAAGGTCTGACCTTCGACCACCGCGATCCCAGGATTTGTAGGAATAATAAACTTTTTGCAAAACTGTTTCAAATATTATATATATATATATATATATATATATATATATATATATATATATATATATATATATATATATATATATACAGCATTGCAGCCTAGCAAACAACTTTTCCCGCGATAAATGACAATCGCATTCGAACACAATTTGTACAGGAAATGTACATGAATATTTGTATGTCTTAAACTTTTCAGTTATAGGCAACGAATATATAAGTAGATTCAGCATAAAATCTAAGACTTCGTACGAATTTTGAGTAGCACATTTCGTTACAGTGAGGGAGTGAGCGAGATTTTTGGTCAGCGCTTAACATCGAGGGCCTCAGCGCTGGTGAGAGGTGAAATGAGCTGAGCATGGAGCGGTGCCGGAATGAAAGGGCGGGGCATCGTTCGGTATGATTCCCACATGCGAAAATCTGGGGACCGACCCCGCCGGGAATCGAACCCGGATCGCCTTGGTGGGAGGCGAGAGGTCTGACCCCTCAGCCACCGCGGCCCCTCAACTTATTACCGTTGCGCCACTTCGCTCTGTAGTACAGACCACGGTCGTAGAAGAACAGGTCTGGACACTCGCCTGGATATTTGACCCCCTTGTTGTTTGGCTGTAATTCACCAAGTTACCGAGAATATTGTGTTTTATTGGCGCTGATGTTACGGCGGTCGGACTAAACTCCGCCCACTTCCTTTCAGCTAAGATAAACAATTTATCAAAACGTATTTTTTATCAATTTATGAAATACGTTCTTCGTTCACAAATTTAAGAAAAGGCTCCAGCAATCTTTATTTACTTTATAAATTTAACAATGGAAAAAAGTGGACGGAGTTTGAGTCCGACCGCCCGGAAAACAGCGCCAAAAA
Source organism: Medauroidea extradentata (assembly GCA_003012365.1). Taxonomy (NCBI): domain Eukaryota; kingdom Metazoa; phylum Arthropoda; class Insecta; order Phasmatodea; family Phasmatidae; genus Medauroidea; species Medauroidea extradentata. The sequence continues at coordinate 31,428 of PNEQ01095256.1, read as the reverse complement.
GTACAACATTCTCGGTAACTTGACGAACTACAGCCAAACAACAAGGGGGTCAAGCAAAATACATTGTTAGATAGGCGAGTGTCCAGACCTGTTCTTCTACGACCGTGGTACAGACTGACACGTTAGGTTGAAATAGGTGGGGCAAGTTAATTAACGAACTTACACACATGACAGCAAATTTATTTTGTCCATCTCGGTGCGATCCAAAGCGCCGTAGGACCAATGCACTAATGAACTGAGCCAGTAATTTTTGGTGAAAAGAATTTCGCAACAATTATTTCTAATACCTTACGTCGACTTCTGCAGGCATACTAAGAGGTATGAAAGGTACGATGTCGAGCGGATTACTGGAATACTCAATCACCAATAAAATATTAACTACTCACTAAAATTCGATGAGATTTTTTTTATCGAGCAGATATTTTATCTGCGGACGTTTATTTATATAGCACTATGCGGTCGTATGCTTTACTTTCGAGTAAAATAAATTTCAAAACTGTTTTTAGAAAAATAAGGGCTTGAAAAGACATCTACATAAATGTAAAACTGACATTTTTATTTTTTAATATGATAATATATATGTCTTTATAATAACCGATTTTCAAGAATACTCGCGTTTTCATTTGAAAATAATTTTTACATCCGTAAACCTCTCGCGCGGAGATTTTAGGATAGCAAAATTATTTTCAAATCAAAACGCAAGTATTTTTTAAATTCGTTTACCATGGAGGCCTAGTTGTTATCATATTAAAAATTATAAAAATATAAGTTTTCCATTTTTGTAGATTTGTGGTTCCAAACCCTTATTTTTTTAAAAACAGTTACGATTTTTTTAATCGAAAGTAAAGCATACTACCGCATAGTGCTATATAAATAAAAGGCAACTAGTAAAATATTTACTCGGCAAAAAATTCTCGTCTAATTTTGATGAGTAGTTAAGATTTTATTGGCGACTGAGTTTTTCAGTCGTCCGCTAGACATCGTAGCTTACCATTCCTGTTAGTGATTGTTGGCAGAATGTGTAAGTGCAGAGACGTCACTCGTTTGACTGCGCCGACCAGAACAAGGTTTCTGTTTCACCACACGTCTGTGATTTGCGGGTAGAATTCCGAGACGCTGACAGTTAAAAACATCCAATCACTGGCCTTTAATATAAGAGCAACTGATGTGTACATATGACAATGTAACAGATTGTTACAAAAAATTTATCACCAAAATTTTGCCTATGAACGAATAAGTATTTTTGTGCCAAAAAAACTCCGAGAACACAGTATATTCATAACGTTTGTAACGAAATTGTTATTCCTGTAACAGTATTCTCCTAATTTTCGCAACACAGAAAATACTTTCTGTTCAAAAGCGATATAAGAAAGATGACGAAGCCCATTCTTATATTATTTAACATGAAAAAGCCAAACCTTTGTCACGCCACGGCTCTCCGACATGAGCTTGATGCTAAATTTAATTTATCGATTTTCTGCAATAACTTCAGTTTTAAAATACTTTTTGGTAAAGGTGGCAATGTTGAGGCATAGAAGATATTTGTGGTGAATTTTGGGGATCATAATACTGGTATGTTTACCTTAAATTGGACTTATAATATCATTTTTGAAAGTTACGCTATAATTCACTTGCAATAACGCTGCATTCCATTATCATTTATGTCAAGCAGTTTATCAAAAATATATCGTATGTCTTGTCGAAGAAAAAATTTTGGTAATACAACTCTAAAAAATGCTATGGCTCGAAATCTGAAAAATAAAGGAAATTTATCGAACACTACCCCTTGAAAGAACCGTGCTAGATGCCGGGTTTCGGATACGGAAACAAAGGAAATAAAAAAAGCATGGTTTTAAATGTGTGTTCTTTTCGTAGATATAGATATCGAACACACGTTTAGTAGATTTCTTATTTAAAAATATCCCTCTTAACACGCTGCGACAGTGTTCATGCGCCAGCTGTATATGGATCCTAACTAAATTACTAATTTACCAATTGGAACACGGCCGGATTCTTCCCATGCTAGATGCTGAGGGTCAGTTAATACTTCATATTGTTCCAGAATATTACGCTGTGCAAGTTATTCTTACGTAATGTAACCCAACCAGCCCCGTCAACAAGTGGAAATTCCGCATGCCCCAGTTGGGAAAGTTTCCCGATCTTCCAGAGGGCGTTCACCAACTCTGCACTGGAAGGAGAGGAGTTATGCAAAAATATTAGAAAGCAAGTAGGACGTCGAGATACTAATGGACGTGCTCCGTTGCTGTGCCAAGCAGAACATGCACTTCGCATTACTGCTGCATTCCGCCGTTAGGAAACTTACTCTACGAGGCGATCACGTAGCCGCAACGGGTTCATGATAGCGTGGGCACTGCTTAAAATTTTCTTTCCGCCATTTTTCAGTCATTTTCACTGTTTTTAATACGACAACCTAGTGTAAACGTTTCACCACTCTCAAAACTTAAAATCTTCAGTCCTAATAAAATACAGTTTTTGGTTATTGTAAGTTCTGGAGAGTGCTCAGTTTAAACTGTAGTAAACTATTTATCCTTTCAGAAGAGGCCGCGGTGGCCGAGTAGTCAACCCACTCGCCTCCCACCACGGCGATCCGGGTTCGATTACCGGCGCGGTCGGTCCTCTGTTTTCGCATATGGGAATCGTGCAGGACGTCGCTGGCCGGCGGGTTTCCTCAGGGATCTCCCGTTTCCCCCCGATCTCATTCTGGCGAAAACCATGCTCATTAAATCTACTACTACTAACCGTATGTATGTGGAAGTCTAAAACGTGTACTGAACTTTTCTACAGACTTTCCGCCAGTAAAATGATATGGTCCCGTCTTTAAGTCCCATAGTAAAAATAGATTTGCGGAAATCTTGCACACTAGTTCAGCGCTTAGCTCGTTGTGGCGAATAATTTGATGCACGCTTCAAGGTCGCCCTTATAGCTCCGTCGCTACTGAGCTTCTAACGAGCAAAACCCTTGCGTGGGCTTACGTCTCAACAGAAATGTCATTAGAGACAACGGCACACAACTTTTCGCAAGGACAAAGGTATCTGCCGTGGCACTTGGCGAGAGATACATCGCAGCATTCGTCTGGAACGATCTCGGGAAACCATGGGAAACCGAGATACAGGACGGTCGGAACCGGTAGTCGAACCCGGGTGTTCACGGAAGGGATACCATAGTTTTGCCGTTGCGCCACCTTGCATTTTGGGACGTTTTTCGCTTGGCACTGACGGTTACTGAAACCACTGACGAGCGTTCCAGTTGTAACTGATTCTACGGGGCAGTCACTAACTAACGGCGAAGTGGTGTCTGGGTTGGAGATTATACTTCTGGCTGAAACCACTGGCGAGCAACAGGTGAGGCGGTGTCAGTACAACAGACGATGTTTAGAGATGTTGGTATATCGCGAAAATGTTGTGTGTCCACATACCCTTGTAAACACTGTAGTTTCTTGCAACGTGATATTATTGGGTGATGTACGTATGACACAACGTAGCTGTATGCCAACCAATAACAGGCATAACAAATTACTATATCGGGATTCTTATTGACTCCAAGTACAAGCGAAAACGAGTAACATTATAGTAAGCTAGCTGAACGTGTGTTGAAATCCAGCAAACAATCAAGTTTTCGCGCGACAAACCATCATCTCTAACGACGTTGTATCAGAATTTGACGGCAATGGCCGGAGTGAAGAGGTTTTGGTCAGCGCTCAACATCGAGGTCTTTAGCGCTAGTGAGGGTGACATGATATGAGAATGGAGCAGCGCCAGAATGAATGGGCAGGGTGAACGGGAAATCCCCGAGAAAACTCGCCCACCGGCACGATTCCCACGTGCGAAAATCCGGGGACCGACCCCGCGGGGAATCGAACCCGGATCGCCTTGGTGGGAGGCGGGAGGTCTAACCTCTCGGCCACCGCGGGCACTGCAATGGCCTAAGTAAACGAAGTTACATTGCTGTTGTCGGCAGATTATGCGGAGAGGATTAGAGAGGGTTAGCAATTCATTCATTGGCTACCACAGCTGGACGGAAAAGAAATGTAACATGACTCCAAAAAGTAACCTGGGTAGAGTTTACTCGGTCAGAGAAGTCACGAGAGCAACTTCTTGGTCTGCTCTTCGCTTGTCTAAGGTTAATTCTACTGCAGGTTAGAAAACTAAATATTACTAAGGGAAAATTATTGCCACTTGCTGCTAGTGTCAGTAAGGGTTTGCTTTCGTGAATACAAAGTTACGTGAAGTTGATAATTTAAAGGCCGTAATTGGTTTGTTTTCCGCATCAAAATTAAATTAAATATCTTTCCTCTTTGCCAAACTAAGTTGAGTTTAACTGTACTACGGTATCGTATTTTATTTGACCCGTTACCTAAGCACGCGACTAGCGGCAGAATTTTTACCTGTGCCGAACTTTTCCACCAGAAAACGCGTTTCATTTCTAACCTGAGTTAGAATTAACCATAGCTTGTCCTGCTCGAGAGCAGAGTCGGCATCTGCTTACTAACTAAAGTCCCCATTTGACGCAAGAAATATGTTAACAATAACCGAAATCACAACGAACTGAATGCAATGTAAACAACGTTTCGAACATACATCCACGAAACGAATAAAACACGTAATATAAATAAAGCTATGTGTAAAAATGGGCTGCCGACGTCACATTCAGTAAAATTTTTTTAAAAATATATAACATACGTATGTTTTTTCCATCCCACAATCTAAAAGTAATCAACAGAATTACATGCGTTTAACACAAGTTGGTAAACCTCTTGTAATCGACAAAATGTACTACACTCCAGATCGTTTTTTTTTATAATCGTAGGCAACATTTCTTCGCCATAATTACTCGAGAACATATACGGTATAAGGCAATATACTATGCGAATTTAAGTTATATTAAACGTTTACGTCGGTAGAAGTTATAGATTTTATTAATAAGTAAACCACTGATTCTAAAATTTGTAAAACTGAATAGTATGCCTACATAATTTTATAATGATCTTAGATTTTTACTATTCCTGATTTTTTCTCACTTCTGAGCTGTAAGAGTTTATTCACTTCTGACAACGTCTTTGTTGTTGTTTTAAACGTAAAACTTTATAAAATTGTACTTAACATAAATATTCAGAAAAAACAGGGAAAAGTTTCCTTTTAACCTCCGCCGATTTTTTGAACAACTTATAGAAGTGCGCACTAATATTAGTTATCAGTAAATGTAATAGATTAAACACGGCAATGCGAATACTTATTTCCTTGCCTGTATGTGAAGCTTTCTTTCCTTGTAAACGGTTAATTTTTCCCTGTAAAGGTTAATAAATTACGCACGCATATTTATAGCCTTCGAGTTGAAATAGCGTGTGTCCGCCAGCACACCTTAAAGTCCACTCCAAACACCGGTCAACCTTGAGGATGTCGATAGGCAAAAAAAAATGGCAAGGTGGGACTCGACCATTTTCGCATCAGTGTCAAGGTTACGTCAGGCAGACCGAAATCTGTGAGGCGACCTTGCGTGGAAAATGCCTGGCAGGTAATTACCAAGCTACGAGGGGTTGGCGCCTTGACCTAGTTCGTGTCAAGGTCATCCAGACAGGCACCGGGACTGCTGAAGCTCGGCCACAGAACAGGCAGGTCTGCAGAAGCGAAAATATGTGGCGGTGACTCTGATGTAAGCTTAAAAGAGCTAGTAGACCTGGCGTGTGAGCTATGCTGTAGCATGGTATGGAAAGTATTTTTTCACCATCCGCTAATCAAAAACATGATTTCCAAGCGCCTCAAAAGTGCTAAAAACGACTTTTTCATGTTGCTGTAGTTAAGAAAAAATATAAACCGTAATCGTAAAAATAAATCATATAAACCTGCGTTCGACTTTACGTCATACTTTCCACAAATAAAATAACCGGGTCATCGCTTGAAGTCCCATTGAAAAACTGTTTCTACGGAAGATCAGACCTCTCGCCTCCCACCAAGGCGATCCGGGTTCAATTCCTGGCGGGGTCGATCCCCGGATTTTCGCATGTGGGAATCGTACCGGACGATGCCGCTGGTCCGCGGGTTTTCTCGGTGATCTCCCGTTTCCCCCGCCCTCTCATTCCGGCGTTGCTCCATACTCACCTCATGTCCCCCTCCCCACCAGCGCTAAAGACCTGGACGTTGAACGCTGAAAAAATGATCTCACTCACTCTACTTGCATACAATTTTTCAAGCATCAGGAAATTCGAACATTTTGATGAAGGTTTATTGAACTACATAGGTGATTTACGTAACAAAAACGGTCCCCTTGTTGCAATTGTCTATGACCTGCCGTTTTCGTTCAAAATACACTCATGGATCCCGCGTAGTGTTACATGGCACATATTATTTACCGTGAATTTGCACCTTCGCCTGTGCGCTGAGAATAACAAAACACAGATGTACGCAGTATTGCCTATGCTCCAGGCTCTTTAACGCTACGAGGAACGTTTTGATGGAAAACAATAGGTCCTAGACAGTTGCAACGAGAGGATAATTTTTGTTTAGTTCAATAAACAATAATTAAATGTTCGAATTTCCTGATGCTGCAAAATTTGCATGCAAGTAGAGAATGAATAATACTGTTATTTTCATAAGGGTGGAAGCTATGAGCCAGAATTCCCTACGTATTGGTAGAATCCAACATCATATAAATGTGTTGAGAATACTGTCCTTCCAAGTTATTTAGTTTCCGATATTTTGTAAAAATTTCCGTTTCAAAATTCTATTTACAAAGGCTTATTTATTCGTTAGTTCACACATCAAAACAAGTATTGCATCACCTAGTGTAACGACTGGAACTGACAGGCTGTGGTACGTCCTTCATCTAATAGATCCTGCTCATGTATGTTTGTTTACATCTTTGGACAGGTTTACTGACATCTAGGAACAGTCAAAGTAACTGTGTTCTTGATGTAATATAGCCATTTAGCGTCAGTGTTCAACCGATCTTGGAACCGAGATGACGCGATACTTTTTTTTATGTGTGTATTAAGTTAAGGCAAAAAGTGTCCTCTACGTTTTCTGCAATTTTTTCACAAGGGGTCGCCTGCTGAAGTTTATCGGTGTTTGGAAACGTGCTGTATATATGCTGTTCACAGTAATGTGAGTCCTTCTGAAGACCACATTGGTAAGTAAAGTAAACAAAAAGCATTACTTATTGCGGCCTCAGTTGCTAACATTTTACTACAACTATGCTTAGAGAAACCCGTGCAGTTCTGCTTCGTGGTCAGTAATTGGATATTTTAACTGTCAAAAGCTTTGGGATTCTACCGGCAAATCACAAACGTGTTGTGTTGCAGGAACGTTATTGTTAGAGACAGGACATTTCGCGGAAAGATTTTTGCAGCACTTTGTTTCAGTGCCTTACGAGTGCACCTACATCTCTGCTACGTGGTCAGTGATTAGATACCGTAACACCCAGCGTGTGGAGGTTAAACCCGCAAATCACAGACGTGATGTGTGGCAGTTAACCGTGTACTGATTGGCTCAGTCTAATGAATAACGACTCTGCATAAAAACACTCCGTCAATAACCATGAAGTTGAGCTGCAGGTGTGCACGTAAGGCACTAAAGCAAAGTGGGGCAAAATTATTTTCGCGGGGGAAAAAAAGGCGTCCCTAACTATGCTTGTTTCACTTCAGTGTGTTTATTAACTAGTGGCGTAAATACAATAATTGAACGTAATTATGTGAAACAAACCAACAAACAGTTTACTAGAACAGACAAAGACAAAGTCTTACTGTGTGTACTTAACTGATGATGAGTTGTCTTTAATCTTTAAGTAGTAGTTTTACTGTAGATAATTATTTTTACACTCTCTATATTTCAAATTTTTAAATACAATCTGTATCCATTAAAAAACTTTTTTTTTCATTCATGCAGCATTCAATTTTTGCTCTCATACTGATTTATACTAGATGACATTTTTTCTTACATAATTAACCGCAGCTATAGAAAATAATTTGTCTAGTAGCACTCACACACAAGCTTTGCTTACGTGAGTGTGATGTCTTCCATTATATAAAAAGTATTTATGTAAAGTGCTGTAATCGGTATATGGAAATAAATTATTATTATTATTATTATTATTATTATTATTATTATTATTATTATTGCATAAATATTGTTGAAACATCTTTTGTTGGGCTAATATTTTTCTTCACATATTGTAATTTCAAGCTTGGTTTTTTTTTTTTTTTGGCCTTCGTCTTCTAATTGGTACGATTATCTAACAATAAGTTACTTCGTGCGTTGGTTCGTTTCAGCATAACTGCGTCCAATTTTTTGAAAGTAAAAAAAAAAAAAGACAACTAGAACTTCACTCAATCAAACCGTGAAAAGCCTGCAGCGTCCATGTGAAAAACCGCCAACTGCACAACGTTACACGAATGGAACTCTGACGCCTGTGTACTATCATCCTCTTGTCAATTTTTTTTCCCGACACAATTCTGTCAGTTCCTCGTTGAGAAGAGATAGCGAGATATCATTACTGAAACCAGGCCAGTCTTTTTCGCCTGCCAACATAATTGCCATCGATTTTTTTTTCTATTTTGCGATACTAAGTTGAGAGTGACAAGTGAAATCGTAGCATCGCGGCTCTCGCATCAAACCAGCGAATGTTTATGACTCGCCCAAAATTAAGACCTGAATATGTTATTACTAAGTGTGTGCTACCCGGAATGAAAGTATGAATTGTTTTGTGGGGCGCTCGACATCATGGTTATAAGCGCCGAAAAGTATTTCAAACTAACTAAAGGTTAAATAAAACTTCCACAGAAAGTAAAAACAAATATAGAAATATAAAAGGGTACTCCACATGACTCACACAATAATTGTGTAAACAACATCAACACGTTAAAATAAAACTTATAGACGCTTACACACATGCGAATAACAACACAGAAAAAAAACGGACTACAAAACAGAAACAGAACAAATCACAACATGTTATAAAGGCCAGTCGCACGTAAAAAGAATAATACGTTGCTCGCAGACGAAACTTCCACATTTGAAATCATCTTAAGGTCGTCACAAATATTTATAGTATGACGAGCCTGGTCATATCTGTGACACTCCAACAGAATATGTATGCTACCCGGCCTCGCCCTCTGCTCGTACAATGTTATGTTCATTTTCTAGGCCGTGCTACATTCGAAATAACCATAACCACAACCGCTACCATTGCCAAAACAATAAAAAGAAAGGTTTTTCTATAATTGACATACAAAGTCCGGGTGTTTACACTTCTCCAATCAGGTTTCACTGTCAAACGAATTATTTTTAAAATATTAGTTTTTTTTACGTCTGTTAACGTATTACATAAATAATGTTCCTTTGTATTTTCATTTGTATAATCGTCTAAATAACATCTAACGTTTGCTTATTTTCTAGTAATGTATATCTATGGACGAAAATAACATGCGATTTCGAATGGAACAGAATTGAAATTTGCTACCCGTAGATTCTCGCGTAAGAAATTTGGGAGTTGGCCAACTTACTATGCGGCTATGCAATGCTTATTGCTATGGCTTTGGTTATGCATGATTGTAGCACGTACCATATCAGGGAATGAGTTCGATTCATATTGTGATTGCTATGGTTATGAATATTTCGATTGTAGCATGGCCTTTACGAAAACATGTAAGTAGAGCCCACGATTTTTGGTGAAAAGAATTCTGCAACAGTTTGTTTTAATGCCTTACGTGCACATCTGCAGGTCTGCTTCTTGATTATTGGCAGAATGTAGGCGGGGCTCATTTGACTTGTGCCAACAGGAACAAGGTTACTACGCCGCCACACGTCTCTAATTTGCGGGTAAAACCCCGAGACGCTGAGAATTTAAAACAGCCAATCACTGACCACGAAGCACAGCTGCATATGTGCACATAAGGCATTGAAACAAATTGTTGCAGAATTATTTTCACCAAAAATCGTGGGCTCTACATGTAAGGCATTAAATTCGCTATTCCACATACAACTGAAGCCGCGGAGACTGTTGTTGTACGAATGACGGGAAACATGGTCGTTAACAGCACATAACATAGCACCATATAATAATCTATTAATTTTACACAAGTTTTGTAGAAGAAGTTAAAATTACTTAACGAATGGCAAGTAAACTGTGTTTACCTTTCTTACGTTATTAAAAGAAAGAAATTCGTGGAATAAATATGTGAATTTAACAACACGATTATAACACATGAAACAATTTTCTTTCAACTTAATTCACGATTGTTTTGGGTGATTTTTAATATGGCGGACTCGTCATCCGTGCAATAACGGCCTATATCAGTGACTTCATGTACGTTATAACGTTACAACACGCGGTACATACATAGAATACTTTGTATCTGAAATGACTATATTTAATACTGACAGTGAGTAAAGTGGGGCAACGGTAATAATTTGGACGCTCATCCAGGAGGAACCATGTTCGATTCCCGACTGTGGCAGCCCTGATTTGTTCTCCATAAATTCCTTAAATTGCTCTTGGCAAATTCCAGATAGTTCTATCACCAAGGTCATGGCCGATTTTCCTCCTAGTTCCTGCCTTTGTCTACATTTGTGTGGATCCTATTCTAACGTGGCATAAAACCCAATCAATAAAAATAAAAATTAATAAAATCTAAATGTGTCAATTGATAAGAAATATCACAAAAAAATATTTTCACTAAAAGTTCACATTTTTAAGCAAGACAGGCAGAGCTCTTAATTGAAGGTAAGATATCTCATTCCAATCAAAACCAAGTCGGAAAAAATTTTCTGGAACTACAAATGATTTTATTGTAAAACTAATTGCTCTGCAAGAGAAACTATTGTAGTGCAACAAAGGATCCGTATGTCAACTGGGTTCCCAAGAATATTCTTTCTGAAAAGTTCAAGAAAATTAACAATATCCGCGAGCGTGTCACCTAACTAAGGAAGCTAGCAGGGTGTAAAAGTTAAACTCTGATTCGCTTAACTTCAATAAAACTCGACAGTTATTAGATGATTAATTTTTTTAGTTTTGCAGATACTTGATTCAATGTCAATTGATATCTTGACTGTTAGTAAATAACGTAATGAAATAACAACAACCCATCCTACTGTCACAATGCAAAGTAAAATTTACTACACACATGGTAAAGTTGGCCCCTCAAGTCTATTTCAAGACCAAAAATACAAACTGACAATGAATAAAACATCTGCCGAACTTAAAAAGGAACTGCCTACAAATGTGGAACAGAGCGTATGCTGTGTTTCGTGTGGTTTCAGACATCTTCTTATGGCCAATAACTGTTAACACATTTAATTTGTGCCACAGTGAAAGACATTTATAGTTCTAAAATTGATGTGAGATGTCTACCGTAAACAGGGGTTACTTTGACTTAGCGGAGTAACTTTTAAAACTCAAAATTTTGGTTTTTGTGTTATTTATTAACGAAAGTTTCAAGCATTAGCTATAAGGATAAAAGGAATTATTTAAAATACTCGGCTCAGATTATCTGTTTATTTACCAGAAAACCCAAAAAATAATATGTTCAGTTGTCAAAGTAACCCCGAAAATGGGTACTTTACGGTACTTTACAATTTGGGCTGTAAATTTTGTCTTGCATTGTCGAACAAAATATTAACAGTTAAGAGCCCTATAAAGCTTACGCATGAAGTGCGTAGCAGCGTGTTAGGAGAAAGTTTGTTTTTAAGGATACTGCTAAACGTGAGTTCGATATCTCTATCTACGAAAAGAAAACACATTTAAAACTATGGTTCTTGATTTTTTTTAAATTTAGATATCATGCTTGAAACATGGTTTCGGTGCACCACATAAAGTCCAAAGACGGTTTTTTCGGACTGCTGTCGCGTAAAAATTACCAGCCGGAATCGTCAAACGAAAATAGAGAAGCGCGCACTGGGCTTTACTACGCACTTTCCATAAATAAAAAAAAAAAACAGAGTCGCAGTTTAAAGTCTCATAGGAAAATGCCAACGACCGAACACTGCACGCCGTTTTCGCGCCCCGTACGAGCCAGTCTAGCTCTTATATTCTGCTTTCTTCCGTATCTCAGCGCATGCTGTACAAGGATTTTAATTTTGCCCGTACGTAGCTGTCAAATTTTACTGATGTCACTCAACATATAATGTAACAGAGTAGAAGAATTATCACCGTGTGGAGCGCAGGGTCGGATTTATGCATCTAGGCGCCGGTATAGTGTGCGGTAGGTACTGGGTTCGAATCCTGGCTTGGACATGGCTGTTGTGTTGTCCCTTCACCTTACTTCACCCTCGTCGGCTCTAGCTCGAACCTCTAGCCGACCAGTTAAAAATAGTACGTTCCTCGTAGCCAATTTGCAAAAATCTAAAAGCAAAAATCTCAGATAATAGTTTTTGCCAACTTTCTGAGCAAACCTTTTTCTCGAGTAGGGGCCTAATGTATTTCTGACAAGCAACCTCGGACGCAGAAATCTCGTTCAATTAATTGCGACGCAGGATATCATGCTTAACGAATACATCATTCCAGGTAAACGTTTGCTCACAAAGTTGACAAATATAAATATCAAGGATTGTTGTTTTGTAATTTTTCTATATTGACTTTCAAAAAGTGTAGATCTCAGTTGTAGAACTCTGCACTTATATATCTGCCACGCCCACTGAAGTATACGTGTTCTCCTAGGTAAAAGTGCGGACGTACGAAAGTCGCACCCTAGCCCGGGCCTAGTAGTACATCCAGGACTGCAGTGCAGACACGAGCGGCGTGTGCATGGGTGCGCTGAGAGGATTGAAGGCGTAGAACGCAGCGTGGAAGGCGGTAGAGGAGACTTGAATGCGGGGAAAGGCGAGGTGCTCCACTGTTGTGCAACTGGACGAAGTACCGCTCATCTCGCAGTGAAAGGCCGCCGTTTCCCTCCCTCTCCTCCTGTCCTCTCAATATTCTTTCTCCGGGGCAACTATCCAGACGCTACGTGCTCTCATCCGTCCACGAGCACAGAACAGGCAGCCGCGCAGAAGCAAACATAGCGCGGCTTGGCAAGATAAGTTCTACTACAGGTTACAACAGCTTTGTGTAGGCGGTCTACACCTAGCTGCAACTTTTACAACTTCTACATCCAAAATGCAACACGGCGTTTTTCTTGCCGGAAGTGATGTTCTGGTTGTTACAACGAAAGCGTTCAGGCGGCGGGTGTAGGCTAACTACAACTCACACACCCGAGTGCTACACTCTCTACACCAACTCTGCGAGGTGGAGTAGCTTGGGTGTAGAAATTGTAAAACAGAATTCGGCGCCATTTTCGAAACGTGTTACAAGTAGCTATGTTGTTTTTAAGAAGTTGGCTTTCCAGCTTTTAATCAGAACGACTGCAATTTAGTAAAAAATTGTATTCAGTTACATCTGGGAGGTGTATAAACTAAAATTGCTATTTTTAGTAACGTTTTGTGGGTTATGTTACTACTTGTTATGGATATAATTCTATCAACTCGTAAAACTAATACAATTAACTTAAGAATGGACATTCCGTTTCCTGTAGAACTACCTGTTATGTGACGTGTGAAATGAGCTATATAAGAGTTATACAATAAGGTTATAGGGCCAAAATTTAATTTTATTGAAATTCGTACTTCACGGAACACACTGTAAGCCTACAGATTTACTAAAATAGGTGCTGTAGCAGAACGTTCACCATCGGCTTCATCACCTGCATCTACCTTTGCCTGCATTGAAATATCTCGCAATATTTACGTTCACTGCCATACGTCACACAGAAAATTAACAAAACAATTCACACTCAATTACACCTAGGATTTATCACCTGCATCTACCTTTGCCTGAACAAAGCTAACGACTTTAAGTTTGCCACAGGGACAATTCCTGCCGCTGTGACGCCGAAAGTCGAAATTTTGTTTGTTTCTGATTTGAAAATTTAATGACTTAATTTAAATTGGATCTTAATACAGTTTCGAATATTATTAGACCCGTTAGCGATTGCAGCGCAACTAACGGTAGAATATTTCCCTGTTCCAAACTCTCCAATAAAAGTACATTTTCTTCCACCAACCTGCAGTAGAACTAACCTTACTAGTAGCGTATGGGTTCCCGGCCGGTTATTGGCTGTTCCGGAACAAACTATTTAAGAATTCGGAAGTGAAATAGCTGACAGTACGACCAACTTGAGAGGGCGTGGTACATATATTCAACGCTAAAAGCATTAATCTAGAACTGCAGGTTTCTTGAAGCCAATTTACGAAAATTAAACAATAGCAATCCTAGACAATAGTTTTAGCCAACATTTTAAACAAAACTGTCTCCAGTGTTACGAACTTCTGAGGCAAAATCTCTGACGCCGGAACCTCGGGCATTTAGCTGCGGCGCAAGAGATCACGCGTAACGAATTAGTCATCCTGGATAAATATTTACTCATAAAGTTGGCAAATACCACTATCTAGGATTGTCATTGAGTATTTTATCCATATTGGCTTCGAAAAAAGCGCAGAAAGCAATGTATGTTATCAGCGTTTATTTATTTACTCTTAAGGGCGCCGCCTACCCGCGCGTGAGAGGCTCAAAAGCGACGGATCAGTAAGGTCGACCTTGAAGCGTGCATCAAATGCCGCGTCGCCTCTACGAGCCAAGCGCTGAACTAGCGTGCAAAGTTCTCGCCGAACGGTTTTTACTATGGGACATTAAGCAGTGACCAAATAATTTTATTGGTGGAAAGTCTACAACTATGTTCAGTGCAGGTCGCAATCTGAGTTTCGCATACATCTGGTAAATATACATTTTGAAGTACGGAAGTCTGAAAAGGCCGTTTTTGGCCATGTTGAGACTTTGAGAGGGCTTAGAAACAGTGTTTTAGTGAGCGTAGCTTCTTGACAATGAGGTTCCAACCTTGTCTGAAGTTTGTTTTCTTTTCGTACGCTGGCACAATGGACGCACGTGTAATATTTTCGTAGAAAAAAATCTGTTTACGAAAACACTGCAACGCATTTGAAGTGTGGGGTAGGCGACCGCCTTAAGGTCTCATAATAAAATGCCAATAAACAAAACACTGCATGACGTTTTCATGCACCGCGCATGAAGGCGTGCGACACGGTGGTAAACACACGAGGCAAACACGACATCGAGCGACTGCTGTACAGGGCTCATAAAATAAGCATGGGGTGGAAAGGAGGTTGAAGCATAGTAAAGAAGGCGTTTTCAAGGGCAAGTGGCCTTCAAACTTCCAGTGTTTCAATACGTGCATAGTACGTTAAGAACAAAGTATGATGTATGTTGTGTATCTTTGTGCCGGCTAGCAATTTTTTCCTCGTTTTTTCCCTGAAGATCTTATTAAAATATGCAAATCACGTATTTATCAACGCCAACCAGCAGGATGCTGTATTCTTTCACCAGCAGCTCGTACAACGTGGTTTACACCAAGAAGCGGTTGCTACAGGCGTTGGCGATACGAAGCTCGGTTATTCCGGGAGAGAAAAATTTCATCTCATTTTGTTTTCAAAATTGACCAGAGTGAATTTTTTTTTGTTTGAAAGGTGAACCGAGTTAATAGATAGCACGTGTTCAACCACAACATCGGCTAATCTCTAGTCATCAAGTTATACTAGTCATGTAGTCGAGAAATCCTAACTAATTTTTCCATATTACCTTATATGTCGCATTCTGTAAACTGTACCACTTCCCCATTTTACGTAAGAACTGAAGTAGTAATTAACCAATGGATTAATATTTGTATTAGTTACATCTGTATAGGATCCGTGTCTATTTAAGACCACGTTTATACATATGTACGTTTCTGTTTACGTATTTATTGACGATTATTTACTCCTGCATATAGGATCACTATACAATTTTGCTCAGTGTCGTTTACAGTTACTCATTTAGTGATTTAATTAATATGTAAAGTGCTAAAGTGTAGTTGTGGTAGCATGCACTCAATTAAATATTTAGGAACGTCCCTACATGAATGAGATATAAGATAACGGCCGACAGACGTACACTTTTCGCGCTTATGAAAATTCACGAGGGTAGGTTGGGTTAACAAAACTTTCAAGTTTTGGTGTTTGAAATTTTACCCTACGTAATTTAACCTGCGTTCGAAATATCAACTGATGGCCTCTCAGTCAACTACTAAACCTAATATTATATTTAAATATTATTATAATACGTGTAAATAATTCACTCAATTTAGTAAAATATTTATCATGAAGACACTATCAAGCCTTTTTTTATTCCTGTCATTATAAAACCTTGAAAATAGCATTGCTGGCAGTTATCAAACCCTGGTGATCGACAATACGACCTATCCTCATCCAGCGAGTGCATTTTCATAAGCGCCTTTTGAGCGACAGCTGGGCAACCAAGGGGTGACATTGACCGGAAGGGAGTCTGTGAGAGTAGAAGAA
This sequence comes from Medauroidea extradentata, assembly GCA_003012365.1. Taxonomy (NCBI): domain Eukaryota; kingdom Metazoa; phylum Arthropoda; class Insecta; order Phasmatodea; family Phasmatidae; genus Medauroidea; species Medauroidea extradentata. Next base: position 15,037 of record PNEQ01095256.1, on the reverse strand, counting down.
TGGCCAGCAAATACGAAAACACGCTTCGCTTTGAGTCCGATTTCTCACCGAAAAAAGTAATAAAAGTGTTTTACTGAATATACGTTTTCACAAAGGATCCATATAGGATACTGCAAGTAAATTATTTGTTTATTAGAAAAATGTGTATTATAAATAAATGGAGTTTACAATATTTCGTTGAAATCCCAATTTTTAAAATCGTGTTGACATTCCAGTATCAAAACTTCGGCGCTAGTAACTAAGATACCACTTTTGCTTCAAAAAAGTTTTACTGTCGTACGCACATTACAGGACTCTGTCCATGTTCCAAAAATATTCACCTTTTGATTTTCAAATAATTTTACTCTCCGAAAACCTCTGCGCGAGTGGTTTACGGACGTTAAAATTAATTTAAAATCAAAATGCAAATATTTTTTAATTTCGGTTGTCTTAGAGTCCTCGATATTCTCGTACTAAAAACTATGAAATTTACTGCTTTCCATTTTTATGGATTTTGTATTTTCAATCCCTTATTTTTCTAAATACAGTTTTCAACTTTTTACTCGAAAGCAAAGCATACTACCGCTCAGTGCTATACAACTAGAACTTCGCTAATAAAATATCTACTCGGCAAAAAAATGTCATTGAAATAAGATGAGTAGTTTTGATTTCATCGACGATTGAGTATTCCAGTCGCTCACTCGACACCTTAACTTTTCATACCCCGAGTATCATACCTTAACAGTCGAGATGTGTCATCAATTATGTTTTATCAATTATTTTCGCATTCACGCCACGAAACTGTCTATTTATAGCCACCGTGTTTGAGTACTAAACATGTGGCATTCACGAAAATCTCTCTTGTGTTTGCCCTTGCAAGAAGCGTGTATTTGAGTAATTCCGTGAGTTCTGAGAAGTGTTGTGATGTCCACAGTTGTCGCTAATTTGTTGAATACATATGAAAATTTCGAGAAATTGTCATTTTCATCTGTTAGGTTATCGGTAGGAAAAACAGTTTCTTACGGAAATATTTTTTGCGCAAGATTGCATTCAGCATGTACTATTTATTATTTATATGACCTAACAGACTAGGTGTATGAGCATGCTGCTAATCGAGTATTATGGATTTTCAAGATGTTTTAAAACATGTAAGTTACATATTGTTAAACAGACGGCAAATGTTGATGATCTATACACAACACAACAAATATTACAATAACCAACCTTCAATAGGCCTACATATTGAACCTGTTCACAATTAACTGTAAGCCTACGTTGATAACTGACAAGCATGTTTCATATGCACAAAACAAAACCATATATAGTCATATACGCTTATATCTAAGTTACATACATTATGCATTACATACATAAATATATATGCCGTACACGTATTAAAATTTATTCTCTGTTCCCTTACGCTAAACAAATGTTCATTTTCAAACATGTAATGAATAAGTTTACTAAATTTACCATTATTTTCCTCAATGAACATCTCTGTTTTGATAATTGATTAGGCTATAGCCAACATATTTGAACCAGAATAATATAGAATTTTCTAAATGAAAAGTACTCGTATGATGCATTATCGACAGTTTGTATGCATTGATTGTACTATCTTTATGCACATTTATATGTTATGAATAGTAATTTATCTCGGTATGCGTTGCAATGTCCCTTGATCGATTTTGGAATTAAAAATTTTTTGGGTGTCCCGTTTTGCCGTATACTCCGTGTTGACAACCCCTTACTACCCAATACGTTGTTTTGTCACATAAATAACTTATTGTGTGTAAGGATGTGGTAGGAGTATATAAGTGGAAGAGGTCTAATAATAAAGAAATTAATAAATAATAATAATAATAGAGCAGCTTCACCTGGTGGGGATAGACTGGTATCAGCTCGTGGGGATAACTAATCAATTATCACTTACACAGTTATCGACCGGGTTCTAAAATTATTAAATTAAAAATATTTACTAAACAATAGCACTTATAAAAAATAGATAAATAGCTATGCGCAGACCTACCGAATGTATATACAAAATTTCATTGATATCGGTTAAGCCGTTTCGGAGGAGTATTGAAACAAACACTATGCCACAATAATTATATATATATATACATATATATATATATATATATATATATATATATATATATATATATATATATATATATATATATA
>PNEQ01095256.1:0-12771 GCA_003012365.1 Medauroidea extradentata | reverse complement strand
GTATTTATATGCAGCTGTTCGTTGGTTATGGCTGAGTGTGTTTTTAAGTATGTATTGGTTGCTTTGGCTCGGTCAATTCAATTTACGCTATTGTAAAAACTAAATTTCACACAATAATTTCTTACAAAACAATAAACCAATCCATAAGACAGACCTATTAGATTTAATAATGATGATATTTATATTCACGTTTTTTTTTAAACTATGAAAGGGTTGGGTTATTTCGCACATCGATTAAATCCTATGATTGGCATTTGATATGGAATATAACTAGTGAACTACCACCATAATTAAAATTTAAAAAATGATTCAAAGTCTTAACAGTAATAATGTAAATAATAGCCTTGATAATTCGTAACAATATACAACAACATTCTGAACTCTGTCTAGAAATAGTCGTTAAAAAGTACTTGAAGTTACTGTATACTGAACTTCAATATCGCTAAATAGTTATTATATTAAAACCTTGTAAGAGAATTTTTTCCCAGTTAGCCAAAGTGGCAAAGAATTAATGATCAGCCTACGAATGTACTAAATCACGTCACATAAATTTGATATAATGAAGTATAAAACACAGAAAAGTGAGACAAAATATGTCTAGGCAGGAGCCAGTTCAAGGTGCGACGACCTGCGAGCGAAGGAGTGTGTTTTTCCCCTGGCACGGGAGTCAGCTGAAGTGTTGTTGTTTAGGCTCTGGAGAAGAGCAGGTTGTAATAGCTGCAGATGCCGTCAGCAATCTGTGTTGCTGTGGTTTCTGCGGTTCAGCGTTCGCTGGAAGCTGCCAAGTGGCCGGTATTTCCCGCTTCCTCCCAGCTGGGAAGCTCGGTAAAGGTGGTATGTCGAGAGTCGGCGCTGTCTTCAGCGAGGCTCGTTTCGCAAGACAGCGCCCAAGGTCGGGTCGCCGGAAAGCTGGCAGAGTTGTCGGAGATTGACGTTAGAATCCTGACCTCTGGTAAGGTTAACTCTACTACAGGTTAGGAAAATCAATGTTGTTAGTTTGACAAGGGAAAAATTCTGCCGCTAGTTGCGTTGCTAACAGTAGGGGCTACGAAACTTGCCGAAGTCGGTTCCGAAGATTCACGAATATAGTTAACGTATTACGTGGAACTTTTCTTCGTTAGTCTTTCAAGACGGAATACACGGTTTTTTGCAGTCACATTTGTGATTCCTTGGTACCAACATCGGCAAAGTTCGTAACCACCTTACCGACACTAGCGAAACTGGCGGCAGGACTTTTCCCTTGCCAAACTCATTCATAAGAAATTTGTTTTATCTTCCTAACCTTGTAGTAGAATTTACACCACCTCTGGCCAGGTGTAAGAGTGAGAGACGTCATCATCTTGTATTGTTATATTTCGTGTCATAACTTTTCTCTCGGGTGAATTGACCTAACTGCAAAATATAATACGTACTGATATAATTATTAGCATAATAAATCTTTGTTTGCCGTTACTGTCATTGAAGATCTGACTACAGTTATGAACAAAAATTATTTTCTAACTGAAAATTAGATCTGTAAATACAGTATCGGCAAATAAAGATGTATAGTGTGTAGATTTCTACCAATATGTATTATGTTCTGTAGTTAGGTTAAAGTTCTATTAATTTAGCCAAAGGAACGTCGTGGCAAACAATACAAAAATTCTAAATAGTAACGTATACACATTCTTTAAGAGGATATTGCACATAATTCCGCGCTAAAATCATGAGTTTACATTTGTTAAAACATAACAGCAACCTTAGACAATAGGTTTTACCAACTTTGAGCTAACATTTTTCTCAAGCAACGTATTTATTAAGAACTATCACTGGCCCCGAAATCTCATATATTTAATTTCGGCCGATCATATTATGTTTAACAAATGCATTACTATGGGTAAAAGTTTACTTATAAAGTTAGCAAATCTCATTAGACCCTCTCTAGGGTGGTTGTTTTGTGGCTTTTTCATGCGAACTTTCAAATACGCGTTATGTTTTTTGCATTAATTCATCTACCAAATTCACTTAACACACTGGTTTCGGCGATTACGAGAGGGACACACATGATGCTTACTATGTATGTTCCACGTCTAAATGAGTTGACTCATCATCAAGCAAGTTTTGCAGTGTAGCATTATGTTTAGTGTCTCTTTACATTTGAAACGCTTGAAATGGAAACTCTTAAGTATTTTTATTTGATACTCAACAAATCTACACTACACTACACAGTGTGTACAATACTGTACTTCTCTACACAACAAACGATCCTGTCATAGGCTACTACGCTATGCTTCAATTATTCTCTCCACATTTTATTGTACAACATTAAACAATTTCATTACATACACAATATCAAAAACTATATAATGTCGTACTATTTTATACTAACTTATACAATAATGCACTACGCATTCGATAATGCTTCTCACAGCTTCTCCAAAGTACGTAACACATTACGCTACACACCACACCACCACATCATCGCAATCTCTACACCGCCAGAGATTTATAGATTTATATATATATATATATATGTGTGTGTATATATATTTATTTGTATATACATACATACATTATCTCCTGAAATAAACGCCTAGTCAGCACAAATCCTGGGCAAAATTGGAGACGAAAATGTTAGTGGCAAAATTATGTGAGTGAGAAATTTTGGTCACCGCTTTAGCATCGAGGTCTTTAACGCTGGTCAGGGATAACCTGAGGTGAGTATGTAGCAACACCGGAAGAAGGGACAGGGGAAAACCGCCGACCAATGGTATCGTCCGGAACGATTCCCACGTGCGAAAATCCGGGTTCGACCCTGCCGGGAATCGAACCCGGATCGCCTTGGTGGGAGGTGAATGGTCTGACCATTCGGCCACCGCCGCCCCGGCAAAATGTTGTACGATGAAATTTTATTTTCACAATGTGGCAACGTAACACTGTACATACTCCCTTCTTGCGCTCCACATATTACTCTGTTCTGACGTGCGTGTTATTGGTCCAGGTTAAAATCCTGAGCAGTTCAAACACGACTCTATGTTTACTTTACTTAAAAAATGTGAAATAATACATGATAGCGGAGCGCAAGAAGGGACAATTTCCGTGCAGTGTTGCCACATTGTTCACATAAAATTGCGTCGTACAACATTTAGCCACTAACATCTTCGCCTCCAATTTAGCCCAGGATTCTTTGGTGTGCTTTTTAGGCGTTTGTTTCTGGACACTCAATATATACATACATACATACACACACACCAGGCCGTGTGTAACTGGAGTCGAATAATAAGATCAAGAAATGCCATCCTTTCTGCGTTTGTCCAGACGCTTATCATCTTCATTTTTGTTAGTGCTGTACAATAATTATATTGTCAGCCATGCAAGTTTAAATATTTTGTACATTGTTTAATATATTTTCGAGTTTAGTTTACTCGTAATATCCCCGCTTCTACGCAGATTATTCTCTCTAAAATTAGAGTATAGGCACACTCACTGAGAAGGGTACTGAGTGCAGTGTGGGGTAGTAGAATGTGCTGGATGTGTAAACAAGGCGTGTGCACATAACCTTGAATGAGATAGTGTGAGTAAAACATATATAGGTCAAATTCTCAACACTGCTACTGTAGAAAGAAAACTTCGCACACAAAACATTGAATGGGAATAAAATTAATATTGCAGTTTAAAATAATCAGTGTACTTGCTGAACTGATAAATGTAGAAATTTACTGAGTATTACTTACTGGTTAGACAAAAATCAACAACATAACACCCAAGACAAAATAGCATTAAAATTTCTTTACACCTTGATAACATCACGTATAGTTTTCAGGGTATAATATATCCTTAAGCAATAGCTTTGCTTAATTAAATTCCCGGCTGCTCTAATTTAGATATTCACAAACTCAGGACCTCTGGGTCCAGGGAAAGTTAACACTCACGAATCTAGGAAACTAGTAAAAAATGATTAATGTCTCAGTTTAAATAATTTTTAAAAAATGTATTCAACCATCTTACTAGTATAAAATTAAAATAATTAACTTCAGTCCAGGTTATTTAGCTATTAGAAGAGAAAGTTTCGTCCGGCGCAAACTAAAATTTTTTACAAGCTGTGCTTAGCTGAATCCAAAATGGCTAAGGAAAATCCTCTTAATTTCTTGAAGTTCAGTCAAAATTACTTTTTCTTCTTCTTTTGCCCTACAGCTTGGCCCTCTTCTTTCACGACCGGCTGGCCTAGCAAATTAACTCCAAATTCAGTTTGCTTCAAACTAATTAAAGCAATACTAATAATAAGAAAACTGAACAGCAATAATTTGACAACCTTTGAGACACCTAACCATAAACATCCTCACTGAGGAAATATACATTTTTTGTAAATATGAACTAACAATAATACTGACTTCGTTAATTAAAAAATCTGAAACTATCAGATTACCAAACTTTGAAAATGCACGAAAGAAACTTCGGTATTTGCGAGCTAGTAGTTCGTGGTATTTTTTGCTAGCCTCGAGGAACAGCAAACTGTGATTAGATAGAACCTTGAACTTGGTCTCACATTCTTCTCGCTTACAAGGATTCCGCCTCATCATCTTCACTTATGCGAGGTGAAAAAAGACGACGCCGAGAGAGTAAAAGGATTCATGTTTATCAAACTGCAAATCTTTGAATCATGTGATTATTTTATTTCATTTTCTTTGTTGGCAGTAAATAAACACATCCTCTCCCTCCAACACCATTTTCCTTATTGTCGTCACTGAAAAGTGCCCTGCGGTTTCATTACCGATGAGATATATTCGCCAGTGTAAAATTTTCCAATCCTACTTCATTAGTCTAATTTTTGAAACTTCGTTAGAGCATAAGATACGCGTTGAAGTATTTTTCTAACGTAACAAGTAAATCTACTAGCCCTGTTACGGCATCTGAAACCTTCCAAAGTAATTAACGAATATTATTCTGTGAACGTTTATAGAAGGCAGACTTCAACAGACATTCCAGCGATACCAACTTTAAATAAACCACCGATTAGCATTGTGATTCTTAACGTAGCCAATCAAGCTCAAATTTATTTTACTCCTCGAAATAATACATTTGAGACGACAGGTATCCTTCCTCAATCATTTTAATGATTATGACGAACGTGTCTTTCTGAGCAACCGGCGAAAGATTAAAAGAAAACTGAAAAAAAAAAAAAAAATCACTGGGTATTCCCCTGGTGTGCACATCGCTGTAACATTCTCTCGTCCGGAGAAACCAAGTATTGGCCACTCGATGGGGCATCGCCGCGCGTGTTCGAACCCAAGGTCGTCCAGGCAACAGGTCACGAGTTCTATTCCCGACAGCAAACATACAGCTCTGCTTACACGCGTCTAGGAGTTTCTCGTGTGCCTTGCGACTGCAATTGTATTAGATATTATGTTCAAGTGAATACCTACGGAACTGAACATTGTGATGGGGATACACTATCGACGTCAACAATAACGCAAAATTTGTAAGGTGTATGTTTGACTTTGAATTTATTTCACATAATAATATAAACTGTTTGACAATAACAAATGTTTTGGACTGTTTGGGCAAACTGCTCTAAGTAAAAATCTTATTCTCAATAACAAAAACAATCACAACCAGCCAGTGAGGCAAATATACAAACATAGACAATAAACATACTGCAGGTTGCAGAGGATTAGAATACACAATGGGAGAGATAAACAGAACATCACATAAGATACACTGTAACAATATGAGTAGTACCTAGCCAATGTGTAGTAGACATATTGCAACATCAGGTACAAGAATCACTCGTAGTTAGTGTAATAAAAACCTAAGCTAGTGGAACATGATATAAAGTAATAAACTTCAATAATTTCTAATTTTTTAAAAAGAGAATAACACAATAACATAGTATAACAATTTATCAGATGCCACACTGATAAAGTGGTTCAGGATAAAGTGAGAACTTTTGAAAATTTAAATATTTTTTTCTACCAAATAATTTATAGTTTCCTCCCACTTTTCAATATAAACAAGTCATTCTCAGTAACTATCAGTGTGTATAGATTGTACTGTACTCAAAAGTTTACATATAAGGTGCACATAATAAAATTTTTTAAATTATTATCCTAGACTATAATGTGGTCTTCAAATTTTCACACTTTATCGCGTACCCCATGTAACACTTTTTTTACGCTGTTAAGTGTAAAATTTTCATCGTGTTGTTGTGGATATTTGTATTTGCCTTCCACCATATATTCCTTTACCTCAATACTCTGTCAACGAAAAATAAATGGAAAAAAGTTACATCCAACTAACATTTACTTTCTGTTTAACATGTACGTACATTTATTTATTTATTTGTTCTGAAACACTTATATTTAATTTTTAGAATGGTGACAGGGATGACATTTTGGAGATGACATAATAAACTAAATAACACAAAACATTTTGGAATTTATAAACTAGAAAGTTTTACTATGTAAATTACGAAAATAATTTATCATATATTTTATAAATCAATATTCTAAATATTGTTGCAACACTATATCGTGTAACCATGATTGTGTTTTAAATGTTGTGCTGTCTTATGACAAATATAAGGTATTATTTTTGAGTATTTTTCTTGGCATTTATTTGGTTTAGTTTTTTACTTAGGAGCCGTCGCGGGAGAGGTCATTTCCCCTACGCCCCCTCCCACCCCTCCCCTGGATCTACAGCTGGGCTGAACCGAAAGGGAACGAAAAGCCAGTGGTGGCATCTATGTAAGTTTGACTAGTATACACAGCCAGTGATTTTTGGATTTTTTGAATTTTTGTTTCACTGCCTCCTTCATTGTCAGCAATTGGATGTCTTGGTGTTCTACCCGCCAATCACAGACGTATGGTGTTGCAGTAACCGTGGTCTGGTATGTACATTCAAATAAGAGACGCCTCCGCACATATACACTCTGCCAATAACAGTAAAGCAGAGCTGCAAATGTGTGTGCAAGGCAATGAAACTTAGTGTTGCAGAAATATTTTCACACAAAAACACCGTGGCTCTCCTGGTAGGCTTACTGAGTCCCACAGAATTTAATTCAATATGTAATTCTTGCCCTCGCGCGGGCTATGAGGTAGGCGGCGTCCTTAAGGATGTTCAAGTGCGATAAAATCATAATTTTATATTTATATGAAATAGCGTAGCTTTGCAGACAATACTTGTGAGTCCAGTTTCCTGTTACAAAACAATTTTAGCTCTCATAGTTTTCTCATAACGGTACGTCATAGTCAAAATTGGCATGTTCTGTTGCCATGCAAATAGTGAAAACCAATTGACTTACGTAAGTGAAATAATTCACAGTGAAATAACATGCCACGGGCTACGTATTAAAAGATTATTAAAATCCCATGAACAATTTTTGCATCTAAAAATTTTTTGAATTTTCAACTTAGGCCTACTTCCTGTACTTTTGCGATTTTTTAAAAAAATTCAAAATATTGCGTTATGTTATTTCAAATACTTTATTGCATAGCTCATGGGATGTAAGTTCACAGAGAATTATTTTGTTTAAGTAGGTAAGTTGATTTTCACTACTTGTATGACAGTGTAACAAGCAAATTTTGACTTTGACACCCCGTTATGAGAAAACTACGCGAGCTAAAATTGCTTCGTAAGAGTAATATGTACTCACAAGTATCGTCTATAAAACTAACAACATTTCATAAAAATATAAAATTATGATTTTATCGCACTTGAACACCCTTAAGAGTTAGTTAGACTATTTTATTGTATTTTCAGTTTTTGAGCCATAACACACATTCAAATTTTATTATAAAAATTTTTCTCTTAGACAATGCATAGGGTATATTCATGGTAAACTGCTTGATGTAAATAATATTGGAATCTTCAATTAATTTGTCATGCAAAATCATTGCAAGATAATTATATGTTAGCTTTCTAGAATTCACTTGCAAAGATTCTGCATGGCAAATTAATGAAAGATTCCATTATTATTTATGCCAAGCAGTTTACGAACAATATATTCTATGCTTTGTCGAAGAGTAGGCTATATTTTGATAATACAATTTGAATACATGTAATGGCTCAAAAACTTAAAATACAATAAAAATGTCTAACAATCACCCTTAAGCACGACTAGCTTGTCAATGAGATGACAAGTACCCCACTGTATTACAGGTCGTTCGGATTAAACTGAACACTATAGATTTAAGCTCCGATAATATCACCTGCCGTTACTGCATACAATTTAATATTTTAAAAAATTGTTGAATGTAGTTCCGTGCGTTTTCCTGTCCACACAGAAAAATTTTGTAATAAAATGAACTTAAATCGACATAAACGTGCATTACTTAATTACTTTACTTCTTTATCGCACTATATAAGTTAGTACCGAATGAACAATTTATCTTATACGCTGTTAAAATTTTCCGTGAATTTACGGGCAATTTTACGGAAACGTCTGTTTAACTAACGGAAACATTATTTTGTAACACAGTTATACATAATTATGTTTAATTAATTAAACATACGTAAAACTGCGATTAGAAACTAAATAAAGACCGAACGCATTATTGCGTTTGCATCCTAAAGAAGTCACATAAATATGCGAGTTTCCATTAGTTGCCTTCCGTAAATTAACGGACACTTCTGGAGACTTTTTTTACCAGCACTTCTCCGTAAAACAACGAAAATTATTTTAACAGTGCCACCTAATGTGAGATTTTTAGCAACTGTTGTTTAGTACTCCTTAGTAACGTACTAAAAATTCCACTGGCATTTTGCACCACTTGAAATACTTTCATATACACCGTTATAAATTTTGACGGAAACGTACCGTAAATAAACGGAAATAGTGTCCGTAAAAGTAAAATACGGAAATGTCTATAGTAAATATACACTACGCAATCATACGTAATATGTCCATAAGTCTGCTGCGGACACTTGCACGAAAAAAAAAATCGAAAATTTATGGATTAGACAGATGTAAATATTACGGATATATTTTAATAATATCACCGGTAAATCTGCAAATCTGTAGAAATTCAATTGTAGCATTATAGACATTTAAATATGGCTTAGTTCCGTGTGATGAAACAGTTTTACGGAAACTTCTGTTGGATTAAGAACTAAGTTTGCGTGAATTCACGGAGGTATCCGGAGAAATTTTTGCCGGAAATTCCGTAAATCGACGGAGAATTTTTTTTACTGTGTACACGCAAACATCAAGTGACGTGTCCAGAGAGGTAAGACATTTGCCGTCGGTAGCCGTGCCGTGCAGAAGGATACGAATTGACTGAAAATAGAAATATAGCATGGCTTTTTAAGGGCTTTCTTTATCCCGTACCGCTTATAGTTAAATCTGGACAATTAATCGGAGTGTATTTGCGGTTTTTCTAAATAAGAGGTTTTTAGATTTACATGTATAATGTGTGTCATAACGATAATTCTGACACCGAATGTGCTACTCTCCTGTTACTGCTATCAAATTGTAAAAACATTTTATCTTGCGTTACCATTTTTTTTATCTTACGTGAGATTATTACGGGCAGGCAGACTATACAAACTTCTACTGTTGCTGCATTTAATAATAATAAGTGATTGTTAACCTTTAACTGTTAGTATACGTTACGTAAGAAATTAGAATGAAAATTAAATAGCGAGAATAATACCTATTTTCAGTGAAATACGGTTTTTAAATATCTTTTTAAGTTTATTTATTACTAGAGTGTTTCTCCTTAGTTACTGTAGGAATCCAGAAACCCATTTTTTCGAAGGTGTGAGTGTCACACACAAACAATTTTCTTACTGAATGGTCGGTACAGTTCCATAAATATGTACACTGGTAATACAGTAAGGCTTCCTTAAATATTTTTAATTAACAGCCAAACCAAGTGGAAAACCTACATGTATTTTGATGATGTCTCATCTATAAAAATTCTGTGATACGCATATGATTCTGCTCCCACAATGAAGTGGGACCGGCTTAGTTAAGGTTCGGAGATTCTGATTTCCATTTTCCATGGTATTCTTACCTGGTAGTAGCCAATATCTTCCCAATTACATGCCCTTAGCCACTACTTCATTGTCGCCTTTAAGTATACACATAGCAATTTAGCGTTAAATTATACTACCAGACTAGGCTTCAAACAGAAGCAAGTTTATGTAAATTGTATAATTATAGATTACGGTCGTAGAAGAACAGGTCTGGACACTCGCCTATCTACCAATGTATTTTGCTTGACCCTCTTATTGTTTGGCTGTAGTTCGTCAAGTTACCGAGAATTGTGTTTTATTGGCGATTCAGTTAGGGCGGTCGGACTCAAACTCCGATCAATTTTTTTCCATTGTTAAATTTATAAAGTAAATAAATATTGCTGGAGCCTTTTCTTAAATTTGTGAGCGAAGGAAGTATTTCATAAATTGATAAAAAAAATACGTTTTGATAACTTGTATATCTTAGTGGAAAGGAAGTGGGCGGAGTTTGAGTCCGACCGCTCTAACTGAAGAGCCAATAAAACACAATTTTCTCGGTAACTTGGTGAACTGCAGCCAAACAACAAAGGGGTCAAGTTTCCAGGCGAGTGTCCAGATCTGTTCGCCTACGGCCGTGTTATAGACATTTGTTGCTGCAGAGGGATAAACGTACAGTACATTTTAAAAAAGTAAGATTCCCTTACATGTAAGATAAGGACATCAAGGGCGTTCACGTGACAAAAATTCATAATTTTATATTTTTACGGTTTAGTGTTCGTTTTATAGACGTTACTTGTCACTACATTTTCCGCTTGTAAAAATTGTTTTAGCTCTCACAGTCTTCCCCTTATACGACAAAGTCAAAATTTTCAAGTTACGGGAACATAATCACAACAAAAACCAAGTGACTTACTCAAATGAAACATTTAACACTAAATCATATGCTATGGGTAGAGCCCGGTAATTTTCGCGAAAAGAATTTTGCAGCACTTTGTTTCAGCGCCTTACGTGCGCACCTGCACCTCTGCTATGTGGTCAGTGATTGGATGCCGTAACACCCAGCGTGTGGAGGTTAAACCCGCAAATCACACACGTGATGGGTGACAGTTATCCGTGTACTGATTGGCACAGTCAAATAAATAACGACTCTGCACAAAAACACTCTGTCAATAGCCATGAAGTTGAACTGCAGGCGTGCACGTAAGACACTGAAACAAAGTGGGGCAAAAATCTTTTCGCGAAAACTACCGGGCCCTAGCTATGGGCAATATGCTAACATATTTAAAAACACAAAATACAATTCCCTTGTATTTTTTTTTATAAAAATTTGAAAATTGTAAGAATTTACTTCATTTGTGGCAATTTAAAATTACTTTGCTGAGTGTTTTAGATACATTAGCATATGGACCATAACATGTATTTTCAGATTGAATTACTTCATATTATTAAGTCACTTGGTTTTTTGTAATTCCTATGTTCATATTACTCGTAAATTCTGACTTTGGCATGCAAGAAAACTATGAACTCTAAGAAATCATAACAAGAGGAAAATGTAGGCAAGAGTAACGTGTGTATAAAATGAACACTACGTCTTGCAAATATAAAATTATGAATATTTACCACGAGAACTCCCTTAACCTGTAACGGGAAGGGAAATAGAAAATTTACATGAAAAATGTATATATTTTATGCAACACCGTTTCCGTTCTTATTTGGAAGATTGTGGCCTCGGGGGTAGGGGGGGAGGTACCTGGGGCTACTAGGCGAGGGTGAAACTGCTGTGGTTTGTCTTCCGACTTCTTCAGGGATGAGGTTGAAGGGGCAAACACAACAATCAGTCCTGAAATCAGGGAGGTTACATTAAATCTGCACCGCACCGTCGGGAATTGAGAACAGGACCCTTGGTCCACGGGCACGAGCTCTTATTTATACTTTTTAGCGTTATTAATTTCTTACACTCAAACGAGAGTATATATCAAAAAATTGTGTGGCAGTTTTGTTTAAAATCGGTTTCTACATATTGGCTCATATTTTCAAAGCTGTAATTACTATGGTTTTAGCTAATTATTTACCTAACGAAATCCTGATTGATTGACTTTTTAGTTGAAACTGTACAATTTTTTGTTGTAAAAAATTAGCTATCAGGGCAATATCCATTTTAAACGTAACTATGCAACAAATTTCTGATATCTGCTCTTGTTTAAGTTAAAAAAAAAAATATATATATATGATAGCAAAATAGTTTAAACAACAGAGCATGGCCTTAACCGATCCTGAGAAGGTGAATGCTAAAGTTGTTGCTGCAGAAGAAATTTTCTTACGACTTTGTTGTGTCGTTTTTTGTTTTAAAGGAATACTTTCAAGATTCGGAAGTGGCTTGTTGCAAATATGTTTTTATAAGAAAAGTGGTCTTGCTAGTGCTGGTGTTGTAAATTATATGAGTGATATAGATCCTCGCAATGTATTTTGTTTTGGAAATCGTTTGCAATTAATTGTAACGTTTGGTTCTTGTACTGCTGTAATAAACTGCATGCAAGTCCCAGTTGTGTTCAGTAAGAAGAAAGTGACGTTTGAACTCGATGAACAGGGGTGTTAAAAGTTTGACGTGTCTGTCTTCATATCTGTGTATTTGTCTGTGGCATAGTAGCTCCTAAACGAATGAACCTATTTTTAGTTTTAGTTTTTTTGTTTTTGTTTGAAAGGTGACTTGATCGAGGGTGTTCTTAGCTATGATCCAAGGAAATCTGCTCAGCCGTTTAAAGATCGTCAGCTATTTTCTAGGTTTTTTTTTTTTTTTTTTTTTTTTTTTTTTTTTTTTTTTTTTTTTTTTTTTTTTTT
>PNEQ01095255.1:22334-61719 GCA_003012365.1 Medauroidea extradentata | reverse complement strand
GCCTGTAAAGGTTAGGGACTTGAACAAAGTAAGATTTGTCAAATGTATTAAGACTTGGCTTAAAAGGCATCCTTTTTATAATCTTACTGAATTTTATGAATGTGATATGACTGATATGTGTAATTAATGTACCATGGACGTAGCCTATTGCTTGTATTGCTTAATGGCTAAAATAAAAAATCTAATCTAATCTAATCTAATCTAATGCCACATAGTACCTTCCTCAACAGGAAGTTCCTGTAGTACTCTGCTGTCACTGTGCACCCATGCGGAACAAAGTGGTACACAACTACACCCTTTACACCATACGCTGCGACAACCACCAACAGTTTCACGGGGGAAGGATTCTGAAGGAACTTCTGCCTCCTGGGAGAATCAGCATGTCACCACTCTGCAGACTGAGGTTTTAGTTCTGGTTCGTATGCCTTGGCCCAAAATTAATCGATTACAATGATTCGTGAAAAGAAATGGTCCCCGTCTTGTTGCCATCATGCTAGGTGGTCACAGCGTGTTGCATATCGCATCCACCTTTGAATCTTCGTCACTGCATGAGGTACCCACTTTGATGCAATTTTGAGCAGATGCAAATCACAAGTCCTATGGATAGTGCGTTTATCCATGTCACTTGCACTCTCTAACTCTAGTAGCATCCATCGTCTGTCGTCCTGCAGCAGGTGCTAGATTACCGCACGTGCCACATCAGTCCGCAGACTCGCAGGTTGCCGTGTGCGTTGCTGATCACTGGTTCGTACACATCCTCACTTAAATGCCACCCACCTCGCGACTGTCCTGTACGGCAGGGCATTACTCCCAACAGCTTCCACCTATTCCCTGCGAATTTCTTTGGTATTTCTGCCACGGAGAATTGCTATTTTGATGTACGAGCGCTGCTCAACATAAGTTACATCCATCTGGCACGGCGGTTGCCGGAAAACTGATTTCACTTTGCTCTCTTGAGCTTGTACAGGCCAAACATGCGCAATCTGACATTTTCAAGACACACTAGGACTGCCTGTCTTCCCCACGACACATCATATTTTGTGCTTCGCTAACAGTTCGTCACATGCAGAGTAATGTAATGTAATGGTCCATACATATCTCACACACAGCGTTCATCTTAAGAGGTACTGCCATATGTTAAAATATGCTCAAAAACCGCAAAAGGAGGACCTAGCTAAAACATATGACCACAAAATGTTTTAGGTCACAAACAAGTCTGGTAGCTTCAAGTTAAAAACAGGTGTCCATAAGTCTCGCTATCATTTCAAATAATCACAACTTGGAAACTATTACAGACAGAGAATCATAGTTGCTTTAAAATATATGGCAGCTATCACAGTATTTTTTTGTTCTTTGTTGCAGAAATGGATTGCATGAAAATGGTGACATTCCAGGAGGCTCACTGCATCATCTGATATGCAAAATCCAAATCTGTGACAAACGGTACAGCAGAATTATGAATGTCAGTATGGGAGGCTACCACCAGCAAAAACCAGCATTATGAGGTTGTTCAAAAACTTTATAAAGAGACAGGTAGTGTCAAAGACCTTCCTCGAAGTGGACGTCGTCCTGTGCCTCAAGCAAGTGTTGTCAGTGCAAGCTACATTTCAACGTAGACTTGAGAAGTCAATTTGTTGCATATCACGTGAATTGCAGAATGCAAGATCAAATATCCAAAAAGTAGTTATGTCTTTATACGTACAAAGTTCAAATGATCTAACTACTGCAGTCAAATGATCCGTCATATGTGATATGTATTTGTGTGTTACATGCTGGCCTCTATAGATGCAGACAATGACTACATAAAAAAGAGCCTGTTTTCAGATGAAGCAACATTCCCCATTTCTGGACATTTTAATAGACACAACACTAGAATACTGGGATCCGAAAATTTACACAGCACACGTGAACACATTCATGATTGCCTAAAGCTAAATGTTTGGTTTGGCCTAATGCAAAATAGGGTGACAGAGCCATTTTTCTTTTCAGAGATAACCATAACGAGAGTTGTTTACCTGGACATGTTTGAACTGTTCCTGCAACCTTATATCGATGAGTTGCAGTTGTCAATCATCTTCCAGCATAAAGTGCACCCCCTCATTGGAGTTTGAATGTACAGAATGTGCTGAGTGACGAATTTCTTGAAAATTGGATGGTCGTGATGGTCCAATCACATGGCTGCCACACTCTCCAATATAACTCATTTAGACTTTTTTTTTGTGGGAGTAAGTACTTCAAGGATCACATGTACAAAACATCAGTCAATGATGATGCTACTCTTCGGGTAAGAATCAACGAAGCAATTAGATCTGTTGGCACTGCAATGTTGAGCTGTACATGGGTAGAACTCAAATGTCACCTGCAGTGTGCAATCACTCACTGCCCGAGGAAGCTGGCCTGGCCAGCAAAACGTCGAGAACATGGAAAAATGTATTCTCCATCTGTGCTTCGTGTTCTCCAACATGCAAGTACTGTTTCTGTAAGTACTTGTACATCTCTGTCTACATGTTTCAGTAATTAGTAGCCTAGCAGCCGTTTCCCACCTTCCCTAGTACCTGGTATAGTGTCACTTAAAAACAGATCCAAGTTTTGCATTTTACCATAAATAATTGAAAATAAAGCACAATTCAGCAGTTCTTAAACACATGTCTATCTGTGTGGAGTTATTTAGTTGACAATCTAGTCTTATAGGCATTGTGCCAAAAGTTGCTTAAACAAGAAAACAACCATTTTGGAACAAAGGATTTATGCATGCACTTTAAAACACTCAATCAAACCTTACAATTTTGGTTACAGCACCCTTCAATACAATACTTACATTCAAAACACCTTAGCTGTCAAAACAAAATTTCTTAAGGATCCTCATGAGGAAATTTTACTATGCGAGTTCAACTCTACTGGTAACATTTCTCTCTCGGTATATCTTACTTTCAATTCTCAATGCATTCATTCACTATTCACACGATCCCGCAATATACCCAGATTTTAAGAGCTTTGAGGTTAAAGAATGCCACTTTGAATATCGACGACACACGTCCGAGTTTATTTTCTTTTCACCCTTTCATTAATGAGTGATGAAATTAAGATGTAATACCCTCGCCACACAAATTCTTCACAACTGTAGTCACCACTCTAGCACATCCTGAGCGTAGACTTGTTTTCCGAGATGCCAAAAACAAGTTTGCAGCAATGCTCTGGAACTTCCAGCTCTTGGCAAAAGCTCCAAACCCGAGTCACTACCACTCTGAAGGCACCAGTCCACCAACACTAGACTTTTCTGAACATCAGCAAGACTACAGAGACAGACTTTCATCATGCATCACCCGTGCTTATCAAGTCGTCTGAAGCAGAGGAGAGCTGACACTGCAATGGACGAGGCACGCTCGCCATCTCTTCCTCAAGCCTACCGTTCCTGAGACCCCTCAAACAACTCTTTTAATAAAAAAAAAGGGGGGACCGAAGGACCTGTTCAGCATCATCACATTGAGTAAGACTTTCCACAACTTTGCAGCAAAGTCAGCAAAAATATTCCACTTTTCTGTTTTGTGAGCAATATGGCCCGACTTAGAACTAATGTTCTAAATCATACAAAGTGGTATCCACTCTATGCACAGGCCACTAAACTGGCATGCAATATTTTTGTAGTGATAAAGGAACTTTCAGAATTTATTTGAAGACTATGTACAGTAAAAACTTAGTAGTAACTAGTGTGAAGCATAGCTCTGTTGTAATTTTACATGTATTGAGAGTGTATACTTTGAGATCTGAAGAATTAATTTTAACTATCTTGAAGGGCATGAAAATAATAAAAGTTTCCAACATGTGTGAGGTCTTGAAGGTGTCACATTGTGAGTGTTTAGCTATGAGATTAGTTTTGCCAACATTAACACACATATTTCTTATCTAAACAAGTTTACAGAGTTAAACAAATTAGGAATATCAGTTTTAGGTGGTGTTCGGCTTGTCAAGGTTACTACAAATATTCTAGCTGTAGTTATTCAAGAAAGTTAGACAGTAAAGTTTTATGGACACTAGCTAACATTGTAACTCTGTAGTTTCTGTACTTACTGCATGATAAATACATTGGTTTTGTGGCATTAATGTACGATTGGCCATCGTAGAATAAGGCAATGTCCTGATTGGACTATGTTCTGTGATGTGATTCTGGCAGCCAATGAGAAAATGTAACATACCACAGGTTCTTTTCGTGTTCTGGCAGATTAGTCTTGACCATCGCCATGACAACATTCAATCAAATGCATGGTGTGAAAATTTAGCCTGCATCTGCAGACATAACTTCTGTATATTTTAATGTTCCAGGTTTTTAACCTTCTTTCTACTAATGCATGAGACTAGTATGGTTACAGGGGTGAGATATTCCCCATCTTAGTAATTTTTGTACCATGTTGAAGCAGCAATAAATCATTATGCAAACGATTTTTTCTAGAATTTAATGACACCATCTACGGTTATCTTTGTGAAGATGTGAGTGGAGTGTGACAGTTTGGAAAAGGATAATGAACATTAAGAAGTAGCCACTTGAAAGTAATATCAGATTTCATTTTCAAAGTCAATATATTCACATTAAAAAAAATAAATAACGCTGAAGTAGGCTGGCCCCCATAAATTAAAAAGTATTTTATTCAAAAATAAATAGTTTTACCTATCACTCAGTACATGGGATAAGTACAATCTAACTGTTTACATCCATTATGTGGGGCATATTACAAATTAAGCACGGCATATTACAACTGGCTGCCACAACTGTGAAGAAGATATATGTATGTTAATTTTACGTAAGTGCGGCAGCATTCCATCACTGTCTGGAATATACTTTTATCTTTCCAGTTAAAATATTGTGGACATAGGCTATTATACATGATTTGTCACAAAAAGATTTTAACCAAACATGCTGCAACGCTATCCAAACTTCTAGTAAGTGACTACTTCTAAAAATTTTAATTAAATTCTTTAGCTTAAAACATTGTTCAATATTCTCACCTGAATGTGTCCTAACAGGACGTCTTGAACTATGGTGTCAACATCGCCTTGTAAAATAACCGTTATGTCATTAATTTCCTGTAAGAAAAAAATTAATGACAACTACAGTAACTAATAGTCATTTTATTACAGCGTAATTTTTGTAGTAACAAAAAATATAAATAACCAATTATGAAGTATACTACTGAACTTAAGCCAAATTAGTCTTAAGTCTGAGGTTATTTCGAAGCAAATAGTCCAGACGCGAACAGAAAATAATTCAACCTAACCTGATTGTTGCAGTAACAGCCTTCTAGAGAGCTGGACATGGTACCATTTTGTATAAATGAGTTCCACGTGCTGGCAGCTTGTTGTGTGACATAATATTATTGAACGTGATCTTGAGGAATGATTGGAGCAAGTACACGTCAAAGAATCTGTTTCCCATCTAATGACAAACCACGTCTACTTTACATCACTTGCAGCTCACATTTTTACAGACCGGGCCTCGGTTTCTCATGTATTACCATCACATACTGATTACTACGACAAAAACAAATATTTTATTACACATTACTGTGCTGACCAACACAAAAAAGACAAAAATTCGAGAAATTTGTGCTTTCATGCCAAAGATTTCGTCTTAGAAGCACCTTGGACATTTTCCGCTACCCGCTACAGGAAGTCCCCATGCGACGACCATTGGTGCAACAGTGAAATGCTTGGTAACCAAAGAGAGCCTCCAAAGGTGTCTTGATAACCATATAACAACCTTCAATTTATATTGAAATTTAAACATCTAGGCATACACTTCGGGCTTATCAGAAAGGACCTGCTTCAATAGGTGTGACATGAGTTATCAGGACAGTTTTTGATACTCAAGACCATCGCTGGAACACGTGGATTTCATCAGTTTATTCTACTGTCATAGGATAAAATTGGAACCAATAACATAAGTTTAAAACAAAACTTTACCTCTATTTTCCATTTCTGTGAAATCAACTGAACACTTTTTACCACGTCACAGCTCTCTATAAACTCATGTATTTCTTGAGCATATGACAATCACTGGTTCTTTGGAATGGTAGAAAAGCTGCATTATGAAGATATCACAGTTAAATTCTTACATCCACATGGATGATGATGATGATCATTGTTAGTATACCAGCAACTAAAGGAATGTGGTGCTGCCCAGAAAAAAGTGGACTTCACTGAAATTTAATTCTAGAAATACTTCAGCTCTTAAGACTGTACGGGAAGGTCATTCATATGGGTCTTTTGAGGTAAAGCTTCACATATTGTAAAGGTTAGTTCTATTTTTTTCAGCATTGATGTGGCAGGATAAACAATAATAATATGTTAAAATATGTGGTAATTTATAAAGGAAGAAGTTTTATGGATATTGTATGTGTACGTGCACATGTAAGAGTGCATGTATATACTGTATACCTTATGTTAAAAGTATTTTACCAGAATGTTGAACAATCTTTATATACAGCAGAACCCTGTTATAATGAACCCTTGTATAACAATTTCCTTATATTTGGTCCCTAAACTGTTTTATAACAAGACATTACCCTCTCAGAAGGAATTTCCTTTTATATAGTACAAATTTTTATTCCCTTCAGAAATGCTATTACAGGGTTCTGCTATACTATTAAGGAATCTGCCTACCTCAGAGCTCCGGCGGTAGCAAGGATAGGGCGTTACAGGTTAAATTATATTCCTAATTATCTCAGTCACTTTCAAACCTACATATATGCCACCATTGACTTTTTTGTTCAATACTATACGGCCCACACTGCTATGGAATCTTTTAGCAAGTTATATCAATACCCTGAAAACTATGATCAAATAAGTGTTTTCGTGCCGATTAAACACTCTAAACCCCGTACTCATAAAATAAAATTATTTTCGCATTTTCGTTTACGAAGCAGTATTCTCCTCTTCTCAGTGCAGAAAATGGTTTTTATCCAAAAGCGATATCTCAAAGGATGACTGAGTTACACGGAATTTAGTTTAACATGTAAAACCCTATCCTTGCTCCTGCCATGCTCCGAGGTAGGCAGAAGCCTTAATGTCAGTTGTATAACAGTATAAAAATTTTCTATATACACAATATTAATTAGCTAGCCTATTTTATAATTTAATACAAAGTTTTCACAATAAAAACCATTGACTTTTTAGTAAAATGTTATAAAATGGTTAAAAGTTAATGTAAAATATGTAACTAAAGATGAGGATTAACTGCCTTTTATTAAATAAGCATTTTCAATTTCACAATTTTCCCACTAAGAACATTTTTTCAAATAAAAGTATTTTTTTGTAGCAATAAGAAAAAAACAGAGCTTTCAAGCAATTTTTCTTTTAATTAGCTTAAGGAAACTTACTTTCATTCACTAAAAAAAAATTTCACAGGCACTGTTAAAAAAGTTATTTACATATCACTCACATCGTCTTTCGTTTTGACACATAATTCACATGTAGAGCCTACCTGTAAACATAACTTTTGCACTAAAATAATTACAGTATGAATTTCTTTTATTGTACCGTTCTCTCTCTCGTAAAAAAAACTGCCACAAGGAACTACAGTAACAATTCTGATTAAAATCATTCAATTCTAAGGTATGATATAAATCAACATAAAAAAACATAATACCTGAAGAAACAGCTGTTTAGTTGCTGGAACAGCATGCTGTAGCAATAAACTGTCAGCTCTGTCGATGGATATACACGGTAGGCTTGTTACCAACATTGCCTGCAGACATTTCAGCTGCAGTACAGTATTATTCCCACACTGCTGCAAATAACTGTGACTTTTATTAAGGAAAAAAAATTTAACAGTGCTAAAAATATTAAATACACTGTCTACCTACAAAAATTATGCACATCCCCTATAGCTACTAGTTAACACCCCGATGAGTACTGCAATGCTTCTCAAATATCAATAGTGACTTAACTTGAATAAAAATATTTCATCTGAAACTCACAATCTATAAGAGATAAAACATGTATATGTAAATTATTCACGGACATAAGCAAAGAGAATAAAGAATTTGTCAGGTTGAAGACAAAACTGAGCTGTTTACATTACCATTGTGTAAGCTAAACAGAAAAATTTTGTGTGAATTTGTGTTTACACTTATGCTAAAAAATCTCTCTTCACGAAATTACATTGTAAAGCTACCAACTGTATCCATGATCATAGCAAAAGCTATTAACTGGAAAAGTATATACAGTAAGTCCTCCTATGTTCTAACATGGCCATGCCATCTATTCTGAGTGGGAGGGGGTGAATTTCTTCACCCCCCTCCTGTTGGCATGGCCCTGCATTGTAATACATAATATTATAACATTTAGTTATTTGTAACCATTTTTGAAAACAACATTGACAATATTTTACTACTGCGTTAATTAGAGTATTAATAATAAAATCTTGGTAGTTGTGTGTAAATGCTGCACTTTACAGTAAACTTGTCAACTCCCAGTGCACGTGACAGCATTAAGAAAACACTTTTAATATAGAGCGCTGTTGCCAGATCGCAACCACGTTACGAAGTTCGGGAGGTGCACTATTTCAGAATTTTGAGCTTAAAAATATTATATTATTTATTACTTTAATTGATATTACAATTTGCATAGCATCACACTTCAAAATATATAAATAATTCTATTTCATATTACTTTAAAGTAAAAAACAACTCACATACTCCACTGATATTAATCTACTACATGAATTGTAATGGGCACTTCATTAGGAAATAATTATCACATATATTTTAATCATTATAGCTACTGCTGCCAAAACGGTATATTTCTCCCATTTTAGTAGCAAATATCTTAAGACGAAAAGGTAGTTGGAGTAGCTGATGATTATTACATTGATCATTCGAAACCAATGTTGTATGGGATCTGAAAAATATGTCAGTTTTTTGTCACTTTTATTGTCTGCTAACAATACATTTGAAGTGGGGGAGGGGGGTGTTATTTAATTATTTTGGACGTTTTTACGTGCCCTTGAACAACACATGGCCTTAGTGGAGATACACAGGAGGAAAGGGGGAAGGAGTCGGCCATGGTCTTCGTGAAGTACACATCCCAGCATTCTCTTAAGAGTGATTTCAGAAAACCCTGGAAAACTGAAATCGGGTTGGTCGGTGCCGGGTATCGAACCTAGGTTCTCCCGAATGCGAGATGAGTGTTTTACCACTGCTCCACCATGCTCGTTTATCAAACAAACGAGAGTACTTTAATGTTCTGCAGTGATGTCAACTTAGGCATATCACTCATTTCCACTACTTCTTTGATAAACGAGAGCATATATAAAACAATATGTTTACCAGTACTGTTTAAGTTTGTTTTACTATATATTTTGTAGTTTTTCAATACTTACATAAAGTTGAAGGTAATTACAAATTTTCGTCAGTTAAAAACTTACCGAAACCTAGTAAATTGTTTGGTTAAGACTACAAACTAGAAGATGTAGTAAAACCTTATAAACAAACTGTACGAGACTTTTATTTTTATATCTGCTCTAATTTAGGATTTTAAAAATAGTTACCATACAAGTAACAGAAATGAAGGAACATTGTTTATGGGAATTATTTATCGTTAGTCTTTCCTTTATGATTTCAATTTTTTATTTAAGTTTTATGTACTGTGTTGCTATTGTTTCTTCCTACTAGCGTAAATGGTTTATTTGGATTTTTCCTGTTTCTTCTGAAGCTTCCTTAAAGCGTTTATAGTATGTGAAAAATAATGGAATAATAAGATCAATACAATATTTTACTCCATTTCTTGTAGCCTACCTATATTAAGACTTTTTATTGTTTTGCCTTCCATATAAATAAATGTTAACAAAAAATTACCCACATGAAATTATGTTTCAAAATCAGTCACTATATACAACGAATCGCTCGGCCGCAAGACACTGTAGTTTCACTACTGAACCAGTTCAAGACACGGGATAAAGAAAACTGCTAACTAAAGTAAGCCTGTATCTTATTTATTAACCTCTCCAGACATAATCTCATAGTAAGCAAAGATAATGGAACGTTTTTTCTCTTCAGCCAACACTTTGAGCGACACTCAGCTGACGAGTTTGTAGGACGAGCACTTGGCTAGTGCATGGCAATAATACACCACACATTTCACAGCTATAAACAAGAGAACAGCTAAAGTTATTGAGGTGGGGTTGCTTTTAAAAATAGATTTAGCTCATTATGAGCCACTTTCTCGCTTTAATCCCCCATCTAATTTGAATCGCAAAAAAGTTTCTTACTGACCAACTTTTTGATGTTTCAGTTTATTAGAAAGCGCACATTACATTAGAAAAATTTTTTTGTACAAACAAAAAAAAAATTAGCCTTCAGATTTCTTCATTGGCATCCAGATATATGAAATTACATACCATAAAAATCTGGATATGATTTTGCTTTTGATTTGTAAGTTATGAAATGATATATTTAAGGATGCATGAAAACAGTACAAACTTCAAAATACTAGTTTTTTAATTTTTTTCAAACATTTAAAATTATGTAAATGATGAACCAACAATATCACCCGATGCACGTTTTGATGCTGTACAATATACAAAAATGTAAAGATCAAAGTTACAGTGTGAAAATTTTAGGATTATTGGCAACAGCACACGCTGAAACAATGACAGTGCTAACGGCAGTTATCATGCGATGAAAAGAGAGAGTGAGTTCCATATAACCCTGTACTGCAATCTAAGCGCGAGACGCTCTAAAGTAAAACCTATTTATGAGTACAGTTTATCTTAGCATGAATTTATATAGCCTTTTTGTCACTTAAATTGCAGGGTCATTAGTATTTTATTATAATTTCTTTATTTGTGACAGCTGAGCCTTCAAAATGTTCCCTTAAAACATGTCCAAACTATAAATCACAAAAATATTGGAAGCTAGGAATGCCCATGAAATATATACCAACAATTTTACATTACAGTATGAAAAAATTTAACTTTGGTAACATAGTGAAATTTTTTGTATATGCATACATATATCTGTTCCAGAACAGAAATTTTACATTGATATGTCATTTTTAAACTTCAGCATGATCAAGCACATAGGTTGTTTCTTACTTGCAACCAGTAGCAGCTGGTGAAGTCAGATAACAGGTAGGCGTATTCACACACCGTCTCGTACACGTTTAGAGAAGTTTTGTAATTAAAAAGTTACTAATAGTTCGCACAAATTGAAATTCACTACGTACCTAAGCATTTGCGTTGAGATAACAAGAGCTAAAATTCGGCTTCACAATACTTTATACCACTTCCAGACAGATACCATTATGGATCTTAAATAAGCCTGTACAAATTTTCTACTCACAAAAATTATTATTTAAAATTTTCTTCATTCTTAATATCTATTAATAATGTAAACAATGCCACTTTCAACACCAAAATACATTAAACACCCACTGTACTTTATTTCTTTCAACATTTAGGCCTATGTGGTAACATTTATCTGTAAGTTATAACACAAAACATTAACAATTTAGTTTGAATATTCATACACTACACACATTCTGAGTTGCTGAAATCTGTTTACATTTGAAACCACAAAGTGTCAATTTTTCTGATTAAATACCGGTAAAGACTTGTGACATTTTTGTGCAGAATGTTCATTTGGCCTAACATTAGCCAAAGCCTAACTGCTGTCATACAGCAAGTTTTTTTAATACAGTTTATCTCATGTAAGCATTCCATTTTTGATGGTTCACTTCTGAGAATTTTGTCTGTAAACAGGATTGTGGAGACCGTGATTTTCCAGGAAGCCAGGTAGGTTCAAAGCTCCAAAAAATGGACAAAAAATGGAACAGCCAGACACATTTCTCAGAAGAGAAATGTTAAAATATGGAAACGTTAGACTATAGTTGCTGGAAAGTATACTGTATCAGTAGGTGCTGCCATCGAGAGGCGAATGGAAGTAATTACAAACTGGCATAAGCTGTCATACCTTTGCATATCTGTAATATTTAAACTCCCATTAGTGGTGGTAGGTCGAAGGCACAGATCTGTTGTGCACATAACAGTGTTGTAACTGTTCAACTTGTAGGTTCGCTACGAAGGAATGTACACTGTGGTTACAACACACTTACTTTATTCACTACCTTGCATGTTACTCTGCTATTTACAATGATAATTCTTTACAGTCATGATCACAGTCATTCCTGCCATTTCAGCTACTGCTACACACAAGAACAATACTCACACAGGTTAACCAACCTTGCTACTTTACCCAACTGCAACAGCAACATTGAGGCTTTACAAGGTAAAAACTCTGTGCATTTGTGATTGGTGAAATTAACATTACTAACTGTATTGGTATTACAGTACAAAAAAAAAGGAGGAATGTTACAAACCATTTAAAAAAACACTTAGCAGAAAGCTGTGTTTTGGGCATGCTTATATGTAAACATGCCACTCACTATTGCTTGCAACACCTAATCAGATGATGTTTCATTTCCTTTACTTTGCTGTTAACTCAACGTGAAAAAGCAGCTGCATAAGAGCCAATTCCTGAACATAATGGTAAAGCAGACTTAGGCTAATGTGAGCAGGTCTATTGTGAAGCAACATTAAAATGTTCTGTCTGTACCTCTCACCTTAAAAAAATTATACTTTTATCTTAAGATTTTAGTATGTGAATGTGTAGACCTACATACTTATGAAAAATAATCTCTTTACATCTTGAAAATCCTATTTGTTGAATTAAACTGCTTTAAAACACAACTGCTATCCAACCTCAAGCCCAGTACACACTATCTTATTATTTCTACTAAACTCCTTACTTAATTTACTGAATTATGTTCATAAACTTTGATTGAGATTTACTAACAGAATTCTGTTACAAAACTTCTGTATTGTGTACACACCATTACTATTTTCTAATAAGTTTTGGTATATAAGGGGAAAAATGTATTTGTGACATTTGTTGTTATATTCCATAACGTATAATTGTAAAATCCTCTAAAACGATTTTATATACATAACATGTGTAAAATTGTCAGATAGGAGAAATTATCTTGTATTATTTAGGTTTTATAAAATCTGGCGGTCGCGTGCACAATAGGAAACAATAATTTCATTTCTATTCAACCCTACTTGCGTACTTTGCATCCATGGCAGTGGCGGATCCAGTAATGAATTTAGGGGGGGGGGGGCCCATGCCTTAGAAAGTATGTATAGTATACCTGAAGTCAAAGTGGGGGATTTTAAGGTGCCAAATGGTGCAATTTTATGAGTTTTAGACTTCTACAATAATTTAATTTACCATTATTTAATTTACAATATTTACACTGAACATATTGTATAGTCAACACTCCACGCTCCGGTTAATTGAAGCAACTGCAATTGAATATATACACACATAAAACTAGGCCAGTTTGAATACAATTAAAAGTTGTTTGTTGCTACCCAAGCAGCAAGAACATATTTTAAAACATTTTTTCAATACTACTAAACTGAAACTGCAATATTTAATAACAAAATCTTTTAATGATATCTTTAAAATGTTGCCTGAAAAAACGTAAAAGAAAAAATATTTTTAACATGTAGTTTGTATAACATTATTTATACACAAAATAAATAATAACTTTAAAATGATTTCTGAAAAACTTGAATGACAAAATATTTTTAATATGTTATATTCACATTTTAATAATATTTTAGAAACATTATAAAATGTTGCAACAATGTTTCGTTTGCAATGGGTTACCTATAACATTGCTGCAATATTTCTGCAAAATTGTTAAATATGAAATAAATATTTCAGTAAATATTTTAAATATATATCTTTGCTGCTGGGTAAAATATACATTTTACATATAAGCATTTAACATATGTTACAATGAATAGTTGAACCAAAAATAACTAATTCCATGCTTCAAATATCACCTACTTATGTTATCACATCACGTAACATTTAATGGACTGTAACCATCATGTTGTTGTTATGCTATGGATAAACAGTATATTACTACAAAAAAGGAATCCTTCGGTTCCCTGACTTTGCAAATCTGTCAATAACCTTATCTACGTCTACTAGTATGTCTCGGTGTACATGTAGAAGTGCAAGTCCTGTCAGCCTGTCTTCCAACATTCGTGATCGCAGCCAAGTTTTTAATTGTCGAAGGGCAGAGAAACTCCTCTCTGAACTGGCATTGCTGATTGGAAGAGTTGCAAATACGTGAAGTAACCAATGAATTATAGGATACACATCCTTGTCACAGCTGTTAAGTGCCTGAATAACATTCTGTGGTACTTTTTCTTCGGGAACCACACTCCACTTGTTTTTCCACAGGGAAAATTCTCCTTTTAGAAGGACAGGTGCTATTCTTTCATCTACTTCCATAAGGGGTAGAAAACTATGGATTAATTCATTAATGTTCCTGTCATCAAGCTCATGTTCCTCGTTTGCCTTCTTGTGTCTTATAATCGTTCTGGGTGTTATGAAGGATAGATTAAAAACATCAAGAGTTTCAGATGGAAACCTCTCTCGTAGATCAGCTAAAATCTAGTCCAGCAAAGGCACATATATAGCAAGTCTGAAGTATTCTTCTTTACAATCACTACTTGTCGAATAATTAGCGCGATTTGTTTGGCGACTACAGCGGTGTGGGATATTAATGTCAACATCTAGATCATTGACAAGTGTCTCAACTTCAGACAACACTTTACTGAAATGCTCTTCTGCTTTTTCTCTGCGTGATGCCAGAACACTGATTGTGTTTGAAATTTCCTCTGAAGCACCAACCAGATCAAACGATGGCTTCTGTAGCAACTTACTAAGGGGAAGCGTGATGGATAATAGGTCACTTAGGGAAGACACTGATACTACGAACTGGCTGTCACGAAGTGCTGTCGATAAAACATACGCTTTTACAGCAGTAACAAGATCACACCATGCACATATTGCATCCAAAGCAGATAATATTTTTGGCAGATCACTGTAAAACTGAATTACGCCATCGTGGCGTTGTACCCATCTTGTCTCACAAAGACCATGCAGCTGACAACCTAGTTTTTCGAGCAGGACAGTGTTCCTCTTTGCTGAAGAAAAAAATGAAATGGTTTCCTTCATAGTTGCAACTGAATTTTTTATGGGTGGGACCTCACTACATTTTGAAATTGAATTGTTGAGAGCATGGCTATAGCACGGGGTCATCAATGCGTTTTCAGCCTCTTTTTTTAATTTCGGCAACTGCTCCTCGCTTTTCTGAGGTCATGACCGAACATCCATCTGTGCCAATGCCCACACACTGCTGTATAGGAAGTCTCATATTTTTTAATTGTTCTAAAACAATATTTCCCAAATGTTTTCTTGTAAGAGATAGCTCTTCATTTGCACTAGTGTGTGAACTCTGAGGATTAACAGTCATGCTACCTACTGTTTTGCCTTTACTACTTACATCTTCGCTGTCTATATCCTGAGCTGTTCGAAGATGGTGGAAAGCATCAATTAATCCAATAAAGTCTTCTCTTATATTTTCCTCCTGCACATAGCGTAGAACTAGACTTAACTGCGATCTGTGTGATAAGTCCGTACTTTCATCAAAGATAACGGAATAAATTCCTGCCCGAATGATACTGGTCGCGCTAGAGCTCGGGGGGGGGGGGCATGCCGCCATGGCCCCCCTTGGATCCGCGCCTGATCCATGGTGGCTGAAACTATGCATTGCCCATTAACATACACTACAATGAAATATGGGACGGGTTCTACTCATTAAATTAAGCAGATAATTGTGGCTGAAACAAGTGTAGCAGCTATTTACACAGTTACAGTGCTACTTGTACAGAATTAGGTACAAAGTTTTGCACTGGATTATGTATGGTGTGTACTGGACTTTACCACTGAAAGATTTACTATAAATGGCTGTGCCAATCACTGAACATTAGGTTACAGATTCTCACCTTTCTTACTTTCATTTCTTGAGTAGGATACCAATTATTTGAATTTGTTGTGACTACTGTTTTTCCTCTACTGCTTAAAAAAAGGTGTTTATTAGAATTAGAATTTAATTCACCCTTTCATTAACTATAGAAATATATTTTGGAAATATTTAATCTTGATGTGATAATGGAAGCTCTGTGCACATTAACTGCTACAACCATAAAAAAAAAATGAAGTAGGCAGTGAAGAGAATTCAGTGATGGGTGTAACATTGCAGAATACGCAGGGATATTATACATCTTTCCCTGTAGGTACTGGTTAACAGTGGAGAGAGATATGTTGGTCACAATTGTTAACTAACGCATATAAATGATTTAATTAAATCACCAACAAAAACTAGTGCTTTACAGAAACAAATAACTAAAATGCAATAATTCAAGTCATCGTAAATACATTGCAGTTTATGGTTCTTTAGAGAGTTTTTGAGAGGCCATCAAGTCTATTTTGCTTATACCTGGCATCTACCATTAAGGAAATATTTGGAACTTGAGTGCTTGTTGGACAGTACTCCATGCACGATTATATTAATCAAGTGGCCAGACCAGTGATTAACAGAGTGGAATTACTAGTTGATCACATGGTGTGACTAGGTTGAGAAAAGATATCAGCGCAATGAAGAATTTATTTGTCACAAGGTTAAGAGCCAGATTTATAATATAAGTTGAAAGATGTGTGTTAGCTGGCTAAATTTAGCATGCGCTGACAGTACCCATGGCCATATTTTATTTTCATACTCAACTTTTACTCTAATAAATTTGTTTTCTGCTCGCATACGCAGCAGTAAAGGTGAAGGAACGCTGAGGCACGCTCCTCCGTAAATTTTTGCTGTGTGTTTCTCGGCCATACACTTTTGGGAATTTTTGGTGCATGTGTAGTGTGCTGCAAGGTACTTGTTGGGTCGAGATTTAATAGTAAGACTATCCATATAAAAATTAACCGGACATCCCCCCCCCCAAAAAAAAAATTATGCACAGAGATTTTCAAAACTATAGTACAACAAATCTACTGAGTTAAGACTTCATGACTCTGAAGATGAAATGTGACGGAGGAAGAGCAGATGCAGAGGAAAGGAGGAACTTGAACAAATGGTAGTGTGTGCACTGCAATAACTGTACATTTTAATCAAATCTGTGCCTGTTTAGGCAAGTGTGTCCCATTTGATTGAGTATTGGGTTTAAAGGCAGGGCAACCCATAGTGTTGTTCATTCAGGGTGCAGGTTCATAGATGATGCCAAATTGTGGTCAACAATTTTGAAAAGCTTTCAAATACACATTTTTTAAATTAGATTAAGAACTTTTAGTACGTTCTTGGAGTACACAATGAGAAGTAGCACCTTTTATGAACTCTTAAGCAAAACTACCTAAATTCAGACAAAATAAACTGCCTAAATTCAGACAGAATGTGCATTTTTCTTATAACAACTCCCCACACCATTACGAACTTGCCTCAATGTGAATAGGTGTATTCAAAGGCAAAATATATTCTTTAAAAATACTTGCTATTAAATATAAAACCTGGTGATAACTTTTAATTGATATGTTGGCAGCTGGATATATTTATTTCTAAAGTATATTACTTTGGGCAAGCACAAATAAATTTACAGGCAAATACAAAATATGTACATACAGAACATGCAGCACTTTTTGAGCGAGTATGGCAACTTTGATGGTTTCTGGGGTAAGGTTGAAGAATACAGAGTAGATGTAGTAGCAGTGGAAACGTGGTGGAACAAGGAGGTGCTCAACAGAGACTGTAAGCAGGATAGGTAAGTAAGGGGTGGGGGGAGTGAATATAGTGTGCATAAGGGATACATTAGAAGGGTTGGTGTACTGGATCAGTGAAGAACAGGAAGTGATGGAAGTTGAAGGAATTGGCCGAATTGCCACTATACTGGCAGCAAACAGGCCACCAGGACAGAGGTGGAATACAAGTGTGATGATAAAAGACAGGATCAACAGACTCGAGGACAAGCAGTGGGTTGTTATGGCAAGGGACATTAATATTCTGGGTGCACAGTGGATCGAGGGAGCAGAAGTCATGGGTAACATGATGCAGAGAATGGCAACACAATTAGTGAACAGATGATTGGTACAGGCAGTAGTGGGGCCTACTTGATGGAATGAAGAGGAAGTGGGGTTAATATTAAACAGGGTGTTAGTCAGGCCAAAGAATGCTACTGTTGGTACGGTAACTCTAAAGGATAGGTCAACACAACATTCTGTAGTGCAGTAAGTAATTTGGGAGGGAAGGGGGAGCGGGGATGACAATTGGGAGCAGACTAATGATAATGTGTTGGCAAGGAAATAAGCTGGGGGCAGAAAAGGGATAGGTTTGAGAGGTAGGTTAAGAGGGTAAGTGTAGAGATTTTCTCGGAAGATTTTAGGGAGTTAATAAATGGCGTGGAAACGGGGGTACAGAGGTACATTGTACCCCCCAAATTTTGGGGGTGAGGTACAATACATCACTTGTACCCCCCTAAATTTGTGTTATTGAAAAGCATATGAGATAAGAAGTTACTTCATATTTTTTGTTAATTTTAATGACTGTATGCATCCCTATCCGTACTATACCGTCAAAATCAAAATAGATCCTTCTGACTTTGGGGGAAATTTACACTCACCACTGGAGAAAATGAAGGGTGGAGGTTATAACTAATGTTCACATCACCTTCTGCATAAAGAGAGAACTGCTTTCAGACTTCAATGAGTTTTATCATTGCACATGTGTACGTAGTGTTTAATAGAGAATGGTGAAATTAACTCTAGGCCACCTACACCATGAAACATCAAAAGAATTCATGATAAAAAATACAATAATTAAAATATTCACCATAAATAAAATATTTATTCTCGAAATACATAAAAGTTGTACGACGACACATTTTGATATTGCAGAATATAACCCCAGTTTAAAGTATTTATTGCTGGTCGTAAGTTACTTGCTTTTCGGATCGTCTGTCTTGGAAGTTTATAAACTGAATCCCCCCGCCCCGATAATTAAGTCATTTTATCCAGTAAATAAGGTATACAACTTTTCTAAGATATTTCCGTACGTATCATTCTGAAGCAAACATCATCTCGCTATCTCAACTGATTAAATATATACCACTGGCTAATCGAAAACAAGTTTTATGTCTTCTAGTCCTTTAGGGGTAAAATTTCAAAAAATCTTAGATTACGTATTGTAGACAGACATTTGTATTTCCAATTGAACTGAAAATTAAGACAATAACACGTAGTTACAACTAAATTGACGATTCATTGAAAAAAATTATATCAACCTAGCTTTTGAATTTAGAAATAGCCTTAAATATATTTACAACCATTTACGTAATCATCAACACAAAGTGAAATTAAGCTTTATATCTCAAATGACTGAGCGAGGCGGCAGGCGGTGCAATGGTGTACTCGCATTCGGGAGGACCTGGGTATCGAACCAACCATCCTGATTTCAGACCACGGCCAACTCCTCTCGTAACTCCTGTCATTGTACCAAGTTGTGTGATCGCCTCTAATCTAATGACCTCGCTGTCGAAGGAACATTAAGTCCACTTACCTACATACCTATATCTCAAATGATTCGAACGCTATAGAGGATATTTCTAAAACACATCATTCCACCTCTTTTCACCCTCTTAGAGACTACATTTAAAAGAAAAAACCTTGAATAACATGTTAGAATATTTTATGGGTGTCACATGGACTTGAAAAACACAACAATAGTTGGCTGGGTCCAAGATATATCAACGATTCATTGAAAACACGTTTCACCTCTGTCACCAGTTTTTACCTCTGTGAAGTGTTGAATTTTAGAAAAAAACTGTACTATTACTTTCTAGGCATTTAAATAGCATCAATCTTAAGCAAAAAAGCCATACATATCTAAAAGTTTAAAGGTGCCGATGAAGGTAGACTATATATCATTTATTAATTGTAAATACACTGCATTTTTTATTACCTTTTGAGGTAGACTTTGGCAAAATCATGAAATAGTATTTTGGGTATTTTCATACGCAGCACAATCCTGAAGCCAAAAAAACCACTTAGATATATTAAATTTGTCAATAGATATAGTGAAATAATCAAAAACATTTTTCATTTCTATCCATCCCCAAAAGTATCGAAGTTCGAAATATCTTGAAATACCATCTTAGACATTTGTGTGTAGTATTAAATATCAATGAAGGATTATTTAAATTTATAAATTATATTTTCAGTTGGTATAGATTATTTCAAACGTGTACAGTATTATTTTTAACATTTTATTTCTTTGTTGAACATCATCATGCACCCCAGTATAACTTTATTTTTGAAGTTAATGATAAATTTGTATTAAATTGCTTTCTTAACCCAATAATAATTATTTAGAGATATTAATAAGTAAACAGATGAAATTCCAAAATATAAAGTTGAATTGTGTAACTTATTTCACAATTTGAACAAAATTCAAATATTTTAAAAATAGTTAGATTATTACGTAGCCCGTGATTTATGTGCATATAGAATATCGGGAGTTATTGATAGCACAAGCATTTTTTTTCTGGTTCTGTTGTAAGTTCTCTTGACTGGCGTACTCACAAAATTATTACTAAATAAATTTAAGTAGATATATGGACAAAATGCTGCCTACATAAATAATTTTAAGATTTTTTTTTAAGTTCAATGCAAAACATTATAAATTACACCATTGAAAATAGTAAGATTTCTGCCTATTGTATATAGTACATATAGGTTTAAAAATCGCTTAAATATTACCATTTCGCACTTAGAACTGAAATTTTCCCAGAGGATGACCCCACCCAAAACCCCATTTCTGGATACGGCCTCGGTGCCAAAACAATTACATTAAGATCCCTTCCCCCTTAATAAAATTATTTAGGAGTAGACTGACCAAAGAGGGAAAATGTATTGAATCTTGGCGCATCAGTACATATTCAATTTGGGAGTTGTACGTAACACCAATGATGCAAGAAAGGCCTCTACAATATTTTTAAAAAAATCTATGAGTTGTTATTTTAGATGTTGCCATGGTCCAAGGCCAAGGCTCAGGGTTGCATACAGATCTGGCATTTTTTTTTGAATAACCAAAGTTTCTGAATTTATATGGGGCAAATATATTTGAAGATGTAATGTAACGAGCCAATCAAGAAGTGCTTAAAATGCTGCTAGACTTCTGTGTGGTAGTATGCGGCACTTATCTCCAAAATCCATATGGTCGTGCGACATTTTCCCCAAGCAGTGAACTTGTGGCTATTAATGTAGGTCTACTGAGGATATTTAAATCCTTTAACTCTTTAACTGCAACACTATACTACACTCAAATTTATAAAATATTACTAAAATGTGAAATAGTCAAGAAACTTTAAAGCTGTATTTTAATTGTTTTAAAGCTTTTTCCAAATGCCTAATTTTGTGTTGCCAATTACCACATTTTCCTTTATCATCTTGGCTGTTTTATTGTGATAAAATACACTTAATACGTATATTTTTTTTTACAAAAAATTATTATAAAAGGTTTTCACAATTCTCGAGGCTATTTCAGAATTTCCGCAACGCACTCCCTAGTTACGATAGATTTATAAAACACTATAAGGGCGCTGATAAAGTTAGTGGGCTTCACATGGTTATACACAACTTGACATAATAACAGGCGCTGGGAGAGGAGTTGGGTATGGCTTTTGTTAAGGAACCATCCCAACATTCACCTAGAACTATTTTGGGAAACCATGTAAAACAGAAATAAGGATGACCGTAGCCGGGGATCGAACCAGTCTTCGTCTCCCGCATGCGAGTCCATCGTGTTACCGTTGTACCACTTTGCTCGGTAATGCTAAAAAATATTGATGGTATTAATAAAAAAAATTATTTCCAAGCTGGGCTTCCCTTTCAACACTGCGAAATTAAAAAATTTTCACTGCTATTCACAAAAAGTTCGTAAAACACAATTCATATCACAACAGCGAGATGAAGTATATTTCCACAGTAAAGTTAAAAAGGATATAACTAACAAAGGTATGATTTCATCCAGCTTTTCTGTCACATTGTCAGATGACAATTCTACTATACTGGAAAGAATCTCAGGAATTGAATCCTGTGAACTCATCGCTAACAATTTGTTCCGTTGTACGTAATATTCTCAATTCTCTACGGACCGATGATATTCACTACATTTTTGTTGGCTGAAGCAACATTGAAAAATAAAAACATTTCGCTGACAAACAAAAAGGCGCGAAATTGCGGCGATCAACTCGAGCATGTCGTAGGCCGCATTCCGTTATTCACTGATTTCACTTCACTAGCCAGTAGTTTTCAGTAATGTCAGCAATAGTTCCGATACCGATATTGCTGACGGCACTAAAAGTAAGGTTAATTCTACTAGAAAGAAAATACGTTTTCTTATGGGAGAGCTTGGCACAGGGAAAATTTCTGCCACTAGTTTCTCTTCGATCGCTAAGAGACCAAATAAAAATGTAACCGTATTAAAATTAAATTTAAATGAACTTAGAAATTATATTTGTCATTTAATTTAATTTTCAAGTGAAAAGAAACCAATTTCGCCTTTTAAATTGTCAACTTAATGAAACTTAAAATTTTGGAAAGCTCTTTGATTGGTCAATTTGGTGCATTAGCGATACCAGCGCTCAAGGGGCAGAAATTTTCCCTGTACCAAACTTAAACATTGATCTTTCTAACCTGTAGTAGAATTAACCTTACTAATAGAGATTACTAATTTTACTGGCGCTTCAGGGCATCAGTATTGTCAGAAAACCAATATTTATGGCGGAAATTCAAAAGTTGAAGTTAATGGTAGGAGAAGGAATCATTTTTAATATATAAGGGCCAAAGTAGTTATCTATTAATTAATGTCTGTACAAACTGCACGACTAATGTTTCAGGAACAATAAACAGACGTTAAATAAAAGTATATAAATTAATAGATACCCACTTTGGCCCTTTTATATCTTAAAAAAACTTCTTGTCTTACCATTATATAACTTCAACTTTTGAATATCTGCCAAAAATATTGGTTTGCTGACAACACTGATGCTCTGAAGCGCCAGTAAAATGGGTAATCTCAGTAAACGGATGTAGCCTCGCACAGGATATCAGCATCAACTAAACATCAGTGACTATCAGTGCCGTCAGCAATATTGGAACTATAGCTGACACTACTGAAAACACTGGCCAGCGAAATCAGTGAATAACAGAAGGTGGCCATGGTTTGCAGTTTGCAAAGTCTAAATAATGTTTGGGGATTGGATCGTACCTTGCTTGCAATGTATTAAAAATAATCTACACAGCTTCACAAACATAAATACACGCGTAAGCTGTGTCGTGAAAAAAACGAAGAAAATTGTCATATGTCACACTAGATGCAGGTGAAGAAGGCAACAGTAGGTATGGTGGAGAGGATGAAGGGAATTATAAGTCATATGTAATAATGAAGGAAATGGGATGAAGTACATTGAAAGACACTTTTTCCGGTTTGTTTGTTTGTTTTATTTATCATTCTTTGAGCAACAAAAGGTTGCTATAGAATTCGTCATACATAATATTTACAAACAATATTACAAAACAATATTTCAACAACAAATAAAATACAAGGGTTGACAATGATACATGAAATAAAATAAAAAAACAAATATAAAAAATAGACCCTACACAAATAAGATGACAATATATATATATACACGTGATCAACCATTGCCAAGTTTGAAAGACAAAAGTACAGACATAAAATTATTAACCTATATACACTCATGCATAAATAGAACAAAATACACAAAAATGAGGTGACATTATATATGTGATCAACCGCATTGCATAGTTTGAAAGACAAAATTGTACAGACATAAAATTATTAACCCCATATACACTCATACATATAAATAAATTAGTATCTTCACTGTAAGGCCTCAGGAGTCAATATCCTTAACCCAATTCATTTTGCAGTTAGGTATTCAGATACACTGTAGAATGAGTTTCTTAAAAGGAAATCAAACAGCTGCTTTTTGAAATTCCTATCCCAGATAGCATGTAAGCTTGCGGCAAGCCTGCAATTGACTTGATTTAGACTTGCCATTACAAGCCCAATTTGGTAAGTTTGAATCAAGCTTGAGTCAAGCCTATTTTTCACAGTTGTATCCTACCCTGTACGAGGCAAGGTTGCTACAAGCTTGTAGCAACCTTGAATCAAGCTTTGATCGCAAGCTTGCTGCAAGCTTGTCGTGTGGAGACTAGTTAGCTTGATTCAAGCTTGATTCAAGCTTATGGCTTGACATGACAAGCTTGCTGCAAGCTTGCAGACTTGTCATGACAAGCTTGATTCAAGCTTGAATCAAGCTTATTTTGCTATCAGGGTAGTGTCTGTGATAGTTTTATGTTGTCTGGTAGTTTATTATAGAACCTAATGCCCACGTTATTTACAGATTTCATGTGGAAATTTGATTTATTTCGAGTGTTGTAATGATGTACTTGAGTGCTTGTAGAGTATTTATTCTTATTTTTGTTTATGTAAAGCACTGTTTTATATATGTACACACTGAATAAATTTCTCCAGCTAGTCAAAGGAGGCATATTTGTATCATACGAAGTGCGAAACAAACAGATCTTAAACATTTGCGAGATGTTACTGATGCAAGAGCTTTAAGCATATAGCATGATGAGTTCAGTTTTTTAACGATGTGCTTTGTATGTTCATTCCATGATAGTTTGTTATCTATTTCAATGCCAAGGAATCTAATTTGGTGCACACTACTGATTTTTTTGTTTTGTACCGATAATTCAGGTTCTCTGCTTGCAGATTTTGAATTGAAAATAATATATTTAGTTTTATCTAGATTTAAAACCAAATTATTTGCAGCAATAACCATGAGGTTATTTTATTTAATGTGCTAATGGCAGAATTTTCAAGTGACATGTCCATGGATGGTTTTATAATTAGGTTTGTGTCATCCGCAAAAGAAACTATGGAAACATTTGACATTTGCAGTTCTAGATCATTTAAGTATATTATGAATAATAGAGGGCCGAGAATACTCCCTTGTGGCACGCCTACATGTATTATTTTTTACTGTGAGTGGTATGTGATTACAAAAGCTCCCCTTTTAACCCCTTACAACCCTTTCCTCGCATTAAAAAGTAGCCTGTGTCCTTCCTCAGGCTCTAGACTATCTGTATAAGTACCAAATTTCATTTTAATCGGTTCAGTAGTTTTGGCATGAATATAGCGGAGCTATAAAGTAACGGATGTTATGCGAACATATGACAGATTTTCAACATAATGTTGTTCAAACTGCTGTTCGCCATGTTTTCTTAGGTCAAAACAGCCGTTCAATTGGGCTTCACTTTGGAAGCGTTTCCGCCCCTCTATGTTAACTATATAGCTCGTTGGTTATGTTTGTAATATGAATATAACTATTAATTTGAATATTATGTTTTTATTATAACATCTGAAATATTGATCTTGTAAACTTGATAACAAAAGCATCAACAGATAGTTCGGCTGTTGG
Organism: Medauroidea extradentata; assembly: GCA_003012365.1. Lineage (NCBI taxonomy): Eukaryota > Metazoa > Arthropoda > Insecta > Phasmatodea > Phasmatidae > Medauroidea > Medauroidea extradentata. Next base: position 36,248 of record PNEQ01095255.1, on the reverse strand, counting down.
TTACTGGCACAATTCGATATGTGATTGTTTCGATTTCGATTCCTCCTAGCCCCCATAATCTAAACGGATAATTAAATGCACATATTTATACTTGGGGATTGTTACGGAGCTATGCTCTCAGTCATATTTTTATTTTGACTTAAACAACATAACTGTTCCACAAAAATCAAGTCATATTGTCTTATTAAGTAATAATTTTCTGCTAACGTATTTTGTATCACCGGCCATTTTCCTCGTGGAGGATACAGAAATGTAGAAGCTGTGTCCACCGTGTGCGACTTGCATTCGTACTCAAGATTTGCGTTCACTACTGCTGCAACGTCAACAAACTCCGAAAATTGCAGTGCAGTAGCTAAGTACGAGGCTTTCATAATCAGTCCAGTTTCGAATTCGGTGAACACAGAAAAAATAGCTTCTCAATACAACGAAACTTGCGATGTGTAATGTTCGTACTAAGGGCGCAGGTTTCATTAGTTCTGGAGTACAGGTCTGTCCGGTAAATGTTTCGTTTCCTCGAGTAATGGTGGCATCCGGCCCCCTTACCTAGGCTCCCCATTTCCCATCTTTGGTATCATAGGCCTGCCAGCTGCCTTGTTCGTGCACTCCATGTTCCAATGGTACACTTCACCCTCACAGTAACGATACAGATATTTGGGGGGTTTAGAGTAGTCTGGTTTGTAGCCCATAATTTTTCTGTTGTTGCTCTCCTGCACTTTCGCGCTACCTCCTTTAGTATTTTCTTGCTGTCCCTTTCGTTCGGTTTCGCTCTCATAATAATATATCTTTCTGTGCCTGAGCAGTGTGTGTAAACACACTCGCGGTTACGTCGCGGTGTTTCTGCCGCGACTGGCTACTCCAATACGACTACTGATCATAATAAATCATCTTCAGTAATGTGTATTAGTGAAATTACAGCACTACGAAATTTGAAACATACAGTAGAGGCCACAACCTCCAACATTTCCCTCACAACCATCTGTGGGTAGTATTTTTACATGTTAACTTTATTAGTAACAAAAGTACAAAAGGAGTCTTCATTTTGCTGCTCTGGCAACAGACGTCTGTTAAGTGTTTGCAATGATGCAAACGTGCCACCTAAACGGCGATCAAATGTAGCCTTAAATTCACTCCAGGTCTGACCATAGTGAGTTATAACTCGCCACCATGCTTTTGCCTCATCTTAAAGACGTTCGCCAATGCAGCTTGGCCAGTCTGCCTCCTCCACCCAGTAGCGCTGCAGGCACTGCATGCAGTCCTGAAGGAATGCTGCTGAGTCCTCGGCTGGCAATCCCAGGAAGGTTGGCAGGGACTGGAACTTACTGACAGTTGTATGTGCTCCCGCGCATGTAGGAAACATAGTTGTGTTGGCTATGGTCAGCTGATGTTATTGCTCCTCCCTGGGTCACGACTTTGACCTGGTCGGTGTACGTGGGGTTGTTGATGTTGCACGTGTTGTAGTCCCAGCCCATGTAGATGAAGGGTAGTTGGGGCAGGTACATTCCCGCACATCTCTTCCATTCGCCTCACGCTCCGTTTTCTCACGTATCACTGTTCCACACTCGCGTTGCTTACTCATAGCTGGTGGGTCTGTGAATGAGTCCAGGTACGAGCACTCGGAAAAATGTTCTGCTACCCTTATTTACATTCATACGGTTGATGCGGTAGACACAGTTGACGCGGTTGATCTCACACCAAGTTCGACGAATTTCTTCAGGTGGCAGCAGTCACACAAGAAAAATCTGTCTGCCCAAACAGTCTACCATTCCTTTTTCATGAAATGACTGACAACATTTACGACACGCCGAGGACACATTACCCAGTTTGTCACACCACTCCCTGTTGGTGCATTTATTCATTTTCTGTTGGAAAGTTGATTCTCTGAGTTTAGTTAGTTTTAAGTCTGTGCAACTGCAACAATGCTCACTGTAATCGGATACATTGTTGTTCTAGAATGGTTCCACTCACCATTAGCACAACCGTGATAGTTTACCTTTTGATAAATGTGCGAGGGCATTGTTATTTAAGTCCCAGTCCACAGTTTTTTGTTCGTCGTGCACTTGTGGCGCAACCCGTGCATCATTATACGTTCATATGTCCACAATGATCACGTATGAAAATGGGTCCTTTGCTGTTACTAGTCGCACACAGTTTTTACATAACACCTCTGCGGTACCGTTTGTCGCCTGCCAGTTCACACATGCAACGTCTTTTCCCGCACACTTCACCATCCGAAACATTGCGATGCGGCTGTCCCCTCACCTGTAAGGGGGTTTCCCCGACATGTCCCTGAGGCCATAAAAACGAAAAAGGTTACAGAAACTTTAAAAACTATAGCACTCTAAATTATTCGGTCAAAAAAGATTGAGCAGCCCCTAGCGTCTTACTCCTTCGGTGACTTAGCGAAGACTACTGAGCATGGCATTTGGCGTGCATTCCTGCAAAACTTGGTGGAATTGTTCTTACATGCTATCTCAAAACAAAATCATATACTAAAAATTATCGCCGAGATAGCATGTAAGCTTGTGGCATGCCTGCAATTGACTTAATTTAGGCTTGCCATTACAAGACCTACTTGGTAAGTTTGATTCAAGCTTGAGTCAAGCCTATTTTTTACAGTTGTATCCTGCCTTGTATGAGGCAAGCAGGCTACAAGCTTGCAGCAACCTTGGATCAAGCTTTCCTCACAAGCTTGCTGCAAGCATGCAGACTTGTCATGGCAAGCTTCATTCAAGCTTGAATAAAGCTTATTTTGCTATCAGGGTGAAAATTAGGAGAAATACATTAATGATTTCTACGCCCGTATCTGCAAGTCCAAAGCCTCTACAGGGCATATTCCAAAATATGGCTATAAATTAAAGCAACAAATAAAACTTATGTAATAGACATCAGATTAAATTACATAATATTCGAAATGTAACTACTCAGGCAGAGTCACTATAAAATTACACAATAAAGACAATATAAAAGGAACAATAAACCCCCCCCCCTTTTTTTTTAGCAGGATTTACACAACGTCCTACCACCAGAGTCATCTACGTTGCACGTTTATAGAATATATATTTAAAGACTTCTATAATAAAAGAAACTTAGAATGTGTAGTGTAAAATCACTGCATATGTGTCTATCATTAGTTAAACACAAATCACCTGGGATCCAAACCTGACATCACTTGTCACTTTTACTACATCGTGGTTCGTAGCACCTCGATGCTGCAAACATTCTCACACAGTCTCTAGCAGTTCCAGTTAATTACACAAATTCTACCAATTCTTTAGTGGGCCCTGCTTAGAAAAGGGTAGTCTAAAACTTTTCGATTGATGCTGGTAGTCCATCATCCTAGCTTGTGAGAACAGGAGTTTACCTGCTGCATAGCGAAGACAGGCGTTTATGTGGTTTCATTCAGTGTGGAGGGCGGTCACGTGCCTGAGATCCGGCCGCAGTAGCCCACCAGACTTTAGAGGTGACAGAACGGGAGTCTGCGGCACACGTCACCTAATTAAATTTTTTGCAGTATAGTTTATACTACACATTAGCACTGAATTATATAGAAATAATAAACGTATCACGATTTGATAATTTACGACTCGCTGAAAGACAAATGCCATATTAGATAGTAGGCCTATATTTACAAATACAATGCCACACAAGTTAAAATAACTTATGTGAATTTCATAACTAGGTCACTCAAATTAATACCAGTACAAATGTAAAATGCATACATAATTTTTACTTTAATCGCATCACTCGTCCATCACTTTAGGCCCTCTATTTTCCATTAGCAACATAAAGTACTGTACATAAAAGATGGCTACAGATGAAACCCACTTTGGCATTCTTCAATAATTGTTGCTCTCCGCAAATAAAGCACTTAGTTATTCACAAACAATCTCATTCAACGAAAATTAACACAATCATCCACTACACTGAAAGAACCACATAATGTAAATTTATTTTTCATACTTCAAAACCCAACTACGACACACACGCTTACAATGAAAACGTTGTGACAATTTTCTTTCATAACTTGATATAAAACTACACTTCTCACATCCATGTATAACACAAGAAAGCTACACAATTTTAGGTTACAAAAAATATAAGCTAAACATTACTTTTAAGGTGCCTACGGAAACGTACTGAATCGGTAGAGCTGGTCACGTAACTATATCTACTCAGTCGTTGGATGCTTAACGAGCAGTCGTAAATCCGAAGAGTAGTTACTTGGCGGCCTTTTTAAAAAATACACAGCAAAATCTGCAGAAGCAGAAATTTCAGTCGCTGATCTGGCAGACCTGTGTAATTATACCAGGTTAAAACAGTGCAAAATATAATTTTGTGTTGGTATAATATATGTATGTAGCATTAATATTGCGCACTAGTATTAATAATTTGTTTCATACCTGAATTACGTACTCTGGCGTCATTTATGCTTGATAAACTGCTCCAGACTTCTTGTTCAACAAAGATACTACGCTCCGACATCGTATTTTCCATGAACATATATTCAAACTGCCTTACAACATATTTTTTCTATTATGTACATATGCTGGAATCTGTTTGATTACTTTTTACGCCTACTTTCCTTTGTATCGTCTGCTGGCTGCTATGTACGGGATCCTGTGTCGGGATCGAGTTGAACATTTTGAGATCTTGAGAGTCGGTAGATCTTGATCGCATTACGTTTCGGACCGATTTACTCACTATCGAGTGGATCCGTAGTAGCTTCCATAAGTGCCTTTAGCGCGAGAAATTGTTCACTTCTACATTGAAGCTATATCTGCATGTAAGATCGCGGGTTGGCAGACAGTTTCTGCTGTCTAAGTGACAGTGAGAATGATGTTACAAATTTTCTGATTGGCTTCTGTACGTTGGAGAGGGGAGGTAGTTGCGCTGAGCCGAAATAGGCTCCGCCCATTGCATCTTGCATTTTTGAGTATATTTAGTTCCAACTATAACAAGGGGTGAAGGCGCAGAGCAGAATTTACTTGTGTTGCGCTGCGTCGGTGCAAAACGCAAGTGGTGATATTTAATCGGACTCCAGGAAGCACAAGTCTCCTTCCTACCCTTTGATAATGACCCCTCATACATGACGATTCCAAGAGTTACAACCAAAAAATTTCCTGTAATAGGCTATTCGAAACATTACGGAAACATTATATTTATTATATAACAATACATAAATTATATACTTCCAAACTGTTGATACAAATCTGAGATTTTTCTTATCTTAGTTAATCACCATTGAGTTTCGCTTGTGCGCTACCCCTTCAAATGTGAACTGACGCCTACTTTACTTTGTACACAGAGCAAAGACAATAATGTTTTCACAGCAACAACAATTTAATAAAGCAATTTCCTTTCTGGAATGGTTTGATATTTTATTTTGACTCAAATTTTTAAATACACTTAAAATAACTATATTGATGATCCAACAAGTCTTCTTTAAGCCGGCTTTACACATTGGCCCAACACCCGACCTTGGAAGGAATCGACAAGTGTGTAAATGGTGCTTGGCCGATCTTGGAATGTTGGCCATGTGTTGGAAGCTTTGCCATTCATTGTCGGTTTTTGGTCCAACCATCAAAGGGATTGGCGTATGCATTGGCGTTAACTTGGTCTGTGTTTACACTTTGGTGCATGCATTGGTGTTGCGATTCTATATTTTTTTGTAGTTTGAGAGGGAAATATTGTTATATGAAGTGTTGAAATGGATCAGTGGTCATTATTCTGCACATATTCATAGAGTATGAATGTAGTTGCAGAAATTTCCGAATAAAGTTGATCCTCAATTTTCATGGAATTTAAATTGGCTGTACGACTGGTTAAAACTGAATTGGCCTAGTGTGTAAATAGCTACTGGCCGTTTCTTGGTCATTGGCATTTCTTCCTTCCAAGATTGGCCCAATCACTTGGGCCAATGTGTAAATCCGGCCTTACACTCATCTGGCACCAGCTCTAAAAAATAACACAAAGGAAGCTTGTCAAAATAAGAGTCGTGCTATAGAGTCCATAAGAAAGGTGCGTAATTCTACTTAGGATTTCATCAACTATACTGTATACTGAACACAATACTAAACAAAGAAAATGCTAAAGGTGGAATATGGCCACTAGACTTCTATTTAATCAGATATGTACATAGAAATGCTCAAGTACTTGCAGAGTTATACTTGCAGGTAAGAGAACATAAAAAACAGATGGACGACACATTTTCGTCGCGGTTGCGATATTTGACTGACCGGGCCAACTTCCTTACACTGCCGAATGATAGCATACTGTAGTATGGAGGGTGGTAAGTGATTGTTGATAACTAGTACACCTAGTGGCCAATGGGTGAACTAGGGTACAATGCAGAATACCTCAGGGCAGATACCAAAGAAACTTAATCAGGTTCCAGTCTAAACCCTTAGCATAAATCAGATGTTGCATACCCAGCCCCCCCCCCACCAAAGTTTAATTATGAATCCTGTTATAACATCAGATTAATAAGTGCCTTACAACCTTCAAGACAACAGCGTAGGACTGAGGTGTTGGGAACTAGCCCAACACTTTATCACTAGTCCCCTTCAGTGTACTCGTTATCAACCACTGCTATCATTCGCCGCCCAAGGAAGTTGGCCAAGACAGTGAAATCTCGCGACATTGCAAAAATGTCATCCATCTGTTTTTTATGTTCTCTTGCCTTGAAGTACAGCCCCGTAAATACTTTAGCATTTCTGTCCAAATGTTTGAGTAATTATAAAACAACTGTAAACTGTAAGACAGCTATAAAACTTGGCTGTACGATGACAGTAACTATCATTATTACAGTATTTTCTTTTAGGTTACTAGTTCTGATACATCCTATAGCGTGAAAGATTATGCCCCCCCCCCCTCCTAATAAGCACTGAGCTATCCGGGGCTCAACGAACGCAACTTAAGCTCAACATCAAATGATGTGGGTGTAGCAAGACGTGTCACACCTTGAACTATCGTTTTCAGTGAACTTTATGTAAAATTTTCCTGGTACTGAATCACTGCTACTGATGTTCCCAACACAAGTAGAATAAACCGCAACATTACCTACTCAGCCAACTAGGCTCACTGCAATGTTGATATTATGGTGATAATGGGAGAATCTAAAATATTAACATGAAGAAAAAGAAACAAGAGTGTCCAAATATCGGAATTTTGGTTTCAAATATTTTTGAATACAATGCGAAAAGTTTTGAATTTGAATAATTGTTAGTAAAACGATATAGTTACATTACACATAAAAAAAATCTTGTGCCACTGTTGACAAAATATTAGTTTTGTAGAATAAATCTAAATACAATTTTTTTTTAACTTTCAAAAATAGTTATACATAACGAAAGCACAACTGATCAGTGAATTATTGCTTCAGTGTTATTGATTTCATAACACCCGTATATAAAAAACGAGTGAATTAACCAAGCGAGTCACAATTGAAAGCAAAGATGATGATGATGATGACGACTACGACGATGATGACGACGATGACGATGAAGACGATGATCTTTGAAAGAACTGTGCAACGGGAGTTCATGACTAGATTCAGTGTCTTGGACGTCCTCCATTGCAAAATTGAACGACTGTCAAAGAAAAGCTAAACAAATAAAAGAAACCATAAAATAAGCAGAGTATGCTTAGTCGCACTCGTGTTCCTGAACCCTGTGTGTCTACCTGATGACGGGAACAGATTCCAGTTCCCGAAACGTCGTAACACTGTCTGTCTGGAAAACTACTGTGTTTTGTTTCGTCTCTTCATTGTGTCGTTTGTCTTGTCTGTATATGTCTGATATCTGTTGCATTTTGTCTCGTCTACTTGTTGTGTTCTTTTGTTAATTTTCTGTTCGTGTCTGATATCTACTGTGTTTGTTATTTCGTCTCATCATTGTGTCGCATGATATTTGGTTAGGCGAGTGTCCAGACTTGTAATTCTACGACCGTGCTTGTAACAGAATATTACAGCACACTCTAGGGGGGAAAAACACCTAATTAAGTATTTACACCAAAGTTTTCTGTAGTATTTGAATAAAAATGATCCAATATGGTAAAAGTGAAGAATAGCTACTATGCCTGTACCGGCTAAACTATTGACATTCGAGGTATAGTGTACTGATGAAAAATGTTTATATAGATGTAAGAAGTAGTCGAATGTAAAGGAAATTGCACTTTTAAAAATTAAGGTTTTTGTTATAATTTAGGTTAGTTTAAGTTAGTTTATGTCAGTTTTAGTTAGTTTAGGTAAGTTTTGGTTAGGTTAATTATTTTACTGTCGAGTATTTCGTTAGGTTATGTTAGGTTAACTTAACACAAGTGGACTGTAATATGTAAATATAAAATATTTCCAAGGTCACATCTTCACTCGCATTTGTGCTTGCAGTATGCTAATCTTACCTAACCTAACGAAAAATAGAAAACTTAATAGTAAATTAACAGAACCTAGAAAAAATGTCATAAACTAACCTAGACTAACATAACGAAAAACAGAAAATTTCCAAGTTAGAAAATTACAATTTTCTTAACACCCGACTAATTCTAAAATCTATAGAAACATTTTTCATCAGTAAACTATACCTCTAAAATCAGTAGTTTGGCCGGTAGGCCTACAGGAGTAGCTATTTGTCATAGTTAGGCTTACCTGTAATGCAATATATTGCATTTGTGATTTCAACACACTGTAGGCAATCTGATCACTATAATGGGAAGATACGTTTGAATAGTGGAGGTAACAACATAATCTGAATAAGTCGTAACAAGTGACAAGTTTACATCTATGCAATAAATCGACAAATAGTTCTAGGGCTGATTTACTGGAACATTCGAAGTGAACCAATTGATATAAGTACTACACAAATAAAACGATCTGAACAGTTTATTTTTAAATCTGCTTAAGTGAAATTTACATTTTTTAAATAGGTTATGTCAATTAGGTTTAAATTGATTTAGAGAATTCAGTTAAAAAAGCAATTACATTAAACTTTCTGTAATAAGAATTCGTTTATTTAAACATACTAGAAACCTTATTAGATGTGTCACAAATGTTGTTTTAATGGTTTATACTAACAAAACCCAAGCAATTGTTAAGATGTTTTTACTTTTACAGTCTTTATAAACTGTGTTGTTTTCATTGTTGTGGCATATTGAGTTTGGTTAACCTACATACTGCAGTAACAGTAATTTTCTTTTCTTTTAAAGGTCACTTAATGTAATTATTGTGTTTACTGAAAATAACTTATGTTTAGGCTGTTTAAGAAATTAGGCGGAATCAGCAACACATCGTCATAAAATATCATACAGCATTTATGGTTATTCTGCATTGTCTAAATATTTGTTAATGTTGAAGGTAAATAAATGCCATCTCAGGCGACGATGTTTCATTCCTCGTTAATTCCAAGTAATCTACAGAAAATAATTGTACTTACCGGGCAAACTACGTGTTGGCAGCGAACCCCATTTTAACTTTTTCTTTCCTGGGCTTCGGCAGTCGTTCGAAAAATGTATATTACACACAAAAAATGTCTGTAGGTCTTCTCGTCATCTGACGTTGTGAATTTGGAATTAGCTATACGAGTTATCCATATTTTGAAGTCGTGCTCTTCGTACACAGGAAACCGATAACGTACGGAACCACGCTCGTACGTACAATCCGGAACATAACATTTATTAGGCATCGTGTCACTCAAACATTGCACATCCTGAACGAATTCACTTTATTCACAATAAACTAGTCAAAATCGCACAACGATGACCAGACATCAGTATTATGTACCAAACAATCCCAAACAATATGGCGAGTTTCCCACTGCCAGTAAGTTTATTTATTTATTTTAGTGCATTCCGTCTATTTGGCTGGAAGAGTATGACATAAGCGGTGATGTGGCCAAGAAAGGAACCTTAAACTGGATCAGCGAATACCATGACCGAACATTGACCTAATATGTTACTCGAGAAAAAATTTTGTTCCGAAAGTTTGCAGAAACTATTGTCTAGGATTGCTGTTTTTTGAGTTATGGATATTGGTTACCAGAAACCTCAAATTTTAAATTAATGTATTTAGCATTGATTTATGTACTAGCCCTCAATTTTCCAAATAGTTTAATATTTTCATTACTGGCACTATTAATAATATTGTGCAACTAGGACTGAATACACTGGTATTAATTTGTATTGCTCTGAGTCGGTTTTTAGTTAAACATATTTTTTATCAGATTAGTAAACATCTTTTCTGTGGCTTTTATACAAATGAATGAGCTGTTGGAGAAGGATTACGAGTCTGTCAAGTGTCATATGTTATGGCACATAAAATAATTTTGATGACACATGAAACACAAATCATGCAGAAAGTTTGCCAGCGATAATTACCCATAAATTCACTTTTATTATACCGCTGTGGGCACTGAGAGTGTTATAAAATGACTACAAATCTAGTAACAGTTAGTCGATTCCTGTCAGGATTCGTGAATTACAACAATGCAAAAGGAACTGGTTATTATAAGTATTTTAATTTTCTTTATAGGTAAAATCTTATAAGGAACAAATATATCATTGTTATGTTTATTAAAAATTTGGTTACAGGCTTAGTGATAAAAAGTTAATAATGGACACCATTAGTTGTGACGTCGCACGGAGCACTGGTTCCAAACAAATGTTTGTTATGAAAGTTTAGCATTGAAATATAAGTGTAGGTTTTAGTTACCAGTTGACTTAATACATTCTTTTTGTAATTACCTATCTTTGAATTGCAAATAAATTATACTATTCAAACGAGAACAACATGTATAGGTTAAGTAACCTCATCACTACTTACACGTAAGTAACTCCGAGTATGCTGCAATTTTATCTGTTAGGCTATGTTCATAACTTCTATGATTTTACTTATTTCGAAAAACAATAGAATTTACCCAATTTTTTTAGGGATGTAAAATTAGATAACTGTTTAACACTTGCCTAATATATCTGTTTGGAACCAGCATCGTCATATGACGTCACACTAATGGTGTCCATACTTGTAACATGTGCTCATATAGCTACACTGTTGTATTTTGCGCATAAGAGCTGTATTTGTATATTTAACCCGTTTTTGTTAACTGGCGTTGTCTGTTTGGTGTTAATGAGCTAGGGCACGGTCGTAGAAGAACAGGTCTGGACACTCGCCTGGAAACTTGACCCCCTTGTTGTTTGGCTGTAGTTCACCAAGTTACCGAGAATATTGTGTTTTATTGGCACTGATGTTACGGCGGTCGGACTAAACTCCGCCCACTTCCTTTCCGCTAAGATAAACAATTTATCAAAATGTATTTTTTATCAATTTTTGAAACACGTTCTTCGCTCACAAATTTAAGAAAAGGCTCCAGCAATCTTTATTTACTTTATAAATTTAACAATGGAAAAAAGTGGACGGAGTTTGAGTCCGACCGCCCGGAAAACAGCGCCAAAAAGCACGGCATTCTCGGTAACTTGACGAACTACAGCCAAACATAAAGGGGGCCAAGCAAAATACATTGGTAGATAGGCAAGTGTCCAGACCTGTTCTTCTACGACCGTGAGCTAGGGTAACAAAGAGACTCGAAAATTTAACTTGCTCAGAACTGAATGACAGTGCAATATAGCCTAAGAGGAAAAAATTGTAAAAAATAAACAAACTTAAAAATCAAAATAAAATAATGATTGATATACACGTGGTTGCAAAATTTCACACACATAAGGGACTAAAAAGCAGGAAATAATATTAACTTAAAAAGAACTTGTAATATACAAAGTTTTTAAAACGGACTAAAAAGTTCAAAATAATTCTCTTCTTTGAAAATCCCTGTAAGATATAAAAACGCGAACTGCATGTAATAAAATATATATTTATATCATATTATGATATACAGGTTGAGTCGCGAAGAAAGGTAAATGCTTTGAGGGGCGATAGTACTGGTGATTCTGAACAAAATGTTCCTATTAAACACCTGCCCTTTTCTTAACCGTTTCAGAGAAACCTAATGAAAACAACTAGGAATGGGATAAGTGCAGGTGACGGTAAATCACGCTACTGTTATCTTATATTGTGTGCAATTTTGTACATTTCCACACGGTGACGCTGTAAGCATGGTGCAGTTGTTTAACTCAGTCTCAGTCCTGCAGTGCTTGCCCTAGTATTAGGAACTACAGTGTTGTTACGTATACAGTGAATACAGTTCAGTGTAGTCAAAAATGCCACAGGTCGTCACACATGCAGAGTATGCTGACATGATGTTTGTCAGTTGTCTACAGTTTCTCCGATGGGAATTTCAGAGCCGCTGTTCGTGAGTACGAACGACGATTTCCTAATCGCAGAGTTCCAGATAGCAGGGTGTTTAGCAGTGTGTTTGCAGGATTGCGTGACCATGGTACGCTTCCCAGCGTAAATGTTGTATCCGAACGTCCCGTTCAACAAACTCTTAATGAAGTTGAGAACATTCCTCATGTAGCCTACTAGAATGCAGCTCAACAACTAGCTCGAGACGAATTGCTGCTTAACTTCATATTCTACATACAAGAGTGATACGCACAGTACACGAGCAGGGTCTGTATCCATATCATCGGCAGAGTGTACAACATCTGCATGAATGAGATGATGTCCACCGGCAAGAATTCTGTCATTGGATCATTGCCAATGATCGATTAATTCCACGTATTCTGTTCACTGATGAGTCAACATTTACCCGCAACGGAATCAACATAACATGCAACTCTCACGTATGTGCAGACGAAAATATACACCCTATACTGTAGAAAGGAATTTTCAGCGACGTCTCTCAGTTAACGTGTGGTGCGGTATTATTGATTAATAACTCATCGGTCCAGTAGTTTTAAATAATCGTCTTAATGGAGTACGGTATCTTGATTTTCTTCAAAACGTGTTACCAGAATACTTAGAGGATATCTCTTTGGCAACAAGAACTCGAATGTAATTTCAGCAAGACGGAGCTCCTGCACATTCTGTACGGCTAGTACTTCAACGAAACGTATCCTGGGCATTGGATCGGTCGCCATGGAGTCATTGCTTGGTCACCGAGGTCACCTGATCTTACACCATTGGAGTTGGCTTAAAAGCGAAGTCTACACGCGCAAGGTGGACACAAGAGAGGAACTTCTCGCTCGTATTTACCATGCTTGTGCTCAAGTAAAGCAATGTACTAATGAGCTCAGATCAACAACACAGCAGCTGTCTATCATGAGAGCAGCAAAATGCATTGAAGTTGGTGGTGGAGTGTTAGAACATGTTTTGTGAGGAAATGTACACAATTAAACAAAACATACGACAACAGTAACCGTGATTTACCATCACCTGCACATTTTCCGTTCCTTGTTGTTTTCGTTCGGTTTCTCTGAAACGGTTAAGAAATGGGCATATGTTTATTAGAAACGATTTGTTCAGAATCACCAGTACTATCACCTCTCAAAGCATGTACCTTTCCTCTAGACTCACCCGGTAAATGAGTGTGGAGAGCAGTTTTCGTTTAATTTATTGTGCAATAAAACTGTTAGTGACTCAGGTCTACTATCCCATACAACATGTTACCTTACTGCAAGCCCTGCATTTGACTTAAGCTCGTATGCTGGCATAAGTATTTTTGACGTGACAACGTCTTATAATTCGATAGAGCCGGCTGCACGCACGAAAAAACATGACTCATGCGGCGTTACCTCGCTCTGAGGCGTTCCATGTAAGGCTTGAAGTGCATGCGAGAGCGCGGAACGAGCGACAAAGAAGTACAATCGGCCTTTGCGTTCGGCAGCGTTCGACATCCGTCTCTCTCCTACTTGAGTGAGCGATGCGTCTGCGTGGAGTAAAAACTATTAAATTGTAAAAAAAAAAAAATTGACATAATTGTATTTATGCGTACAAATAAATATAACTTGATCAATTTCATTGTGATTTCC